>JAHKKF010495505.1:0-14805 GCA_019740295.1 Labeo calbasu | reverse complement strand
TGGTATTACTATGGAACATGCCCCAAAAAACTTGGTATAACCTAAGTAGAAAACTTTGGAGCTTGTGCAAACAATGACAGTGATAACATGGTAGTTTTTGTGAATGATTGACATGTGTGTAAGTAAAACGGACAGGCGTACCTGATGAGCACGGCGACTCCGGCATTCTCTTGGTTCTCATAGACAGGTCTCCACGTGTCCTGGATCACACACACGTCGTCCTCGGTGAGAGTCTCAGGACTCTGTGTGAGATCCACACCTCTGTCTACCTCCATCCGGACACTTGCTGAGATACACTTGAGCTGTGTGTGTGTGCTCCTGCCGGATTTTTATTCTGTCTCCTCAAGAGTCTGATGTAGAGTTACTGCTGAATGAAGAAGATCCTCCCACCCGCTGCTCTTTATCTCTCTCACTCTCTCTCACTCACTCCCTATGTTCTCCTCTTAACTCACAATCACACCTTCCCCCTTCAGTTTACTTGTTTTTTTCCTCACACTCTTGCATCCGTCTGCTGCCCACCCACAGGAAAGACAACAGACAAAATCTCCGTAATATCTCATTTGTTTCTCCTGGACAGGGAGGAGATTAAATGAGAAAACAAACAGACGTTTTAATCTCCTCTAAAGTTTCAGAAGAGATCTCAACTCAAATATCAAAGTCTGCATTAGAAGTTTTGGGTTTTGTCTTGTTTTATAGTAAAACACTGATATGTCCTTTAATGAGACACTGAAAACCAAAATTACCCATCTCCTTAAATATCTTTAGGGTACAGTTCACCATTTTTTTTTTTTTACTTCATTCCAAGACATACTTTCTTCTGATCTATTTCTAATTGTGATGTTTTTGAAGCTTTATGAAGTTTTCAATGAAAGGCAATGGGGTTCAGTGTTGTTTTGGCATTAATGTTCTTTAAAACATCTTTCATGTTCCACAGAAGAAAGTCCTACAGGTTTAGGATGACATGAAGGTCATTGGTCTTCTCTCAAAAGGCTTTGTAAGGGTCCACTGAAAATATATATGCAAATACATTGAATTTGTTGAGAATTTGAACTCATTTCTTCTCAAATTATCTGAGTTTCTTCACATTCTTTGTATGCCTAAACTCTCAGTGGATGGCAACTACTGACTAATTTTAATTGGTTCTTATAGGAGAAATGTCTGAGGTTAAGTTGACATGAAACACAATGGAGAACTCCAGGTAAATCTTGAACAAGCACGTTGAGAGCAAACGTATGGCTCCACCTTGCACCAACATGACTGCAATTCTGTCTGTCACACCTTAGATGAACAGCTGCACATCTAAGACTGTTTTATTGATGCTGATGTTTCTGCAGTTTAACAGCTTTTTCTGTAATGATTTATTATAGTACAAATATTGTCTCCGATGTTTTTTCTTTGAATCCCCACAGGAGAAATAAAAACTGTCTTGAATTGGTCAATAGTGGTTTTCCAGTAAGAGCTCATTTGTTGAGAAATGTTCAAGTTCATACAGTATGTGCTAAATGAACATGATGAAGCTGTTTCTTCAGTAATGATCTATTTATGATGCATTTATGATATGTATGCGTGTGTATAATTGTGTGACAGTCCAAGCAGAATCATAGAGACCCTTTACACACTTTCACATTGACATAATCAGAGGGGGAGAGACTAAGCTACACCGTGTGTTTAGCTGGTTGAGAACGATAGTTAAACAGATAGAAACAGAGGTTTACTCAGATTGAGCTCATTTCTGGAGAGCACTGCACAGAAAGAGCGGCAGGTGTTTGGGTGTTCAGGGACAGATCAGAGGTTTTAGTCCTATTGTTCAGGGGGCGGCGCATTTTGTGGGGTCGTCGGGTCAGTTTGACACCTGTCTGCAGTGTGAGCTGTGATCTGAGTAATTATCACTTCTGTCTATTTGCATCACTCAAGTGGTTTTCATACATTGCTTTGAAACTGTAGGTTCTGGAGTGTTTTCGAAAGAAATCTCTTCTGCTCACCAAGGCTGCATTTGTTTTATTGAAATAAAGTAAAAACAGTGAAATATTTTTACAACTCCAAATAAGTGTCTTCTATATTGGAAGAATATATTTAAAAATGTAATTTATTCCTGTGATTAAAGCTGAATTTTTCGCATCATTACTCCAGTGTCACATGATCCTTCAGAAATCATTCTAATATGCTGATTTGCTGCTTAAGAAACATTTCTTCTGATTATCAAAGTTGGTACATGAGATCACCTTTAAACCTCCTAAAAGAGCAACATCTGAGCAGTATAACTGTAAGGCCTTTATTGCAATCTGCACTGCTTGTAATGTGAATATCACCACTGAATAGAGCAAAATGTTGCATGTGCTGCATGTGATTGTACCCATAATATTTCTCATGCACACACACACCAATCATATATCAGGGCTTCGCTACTAATATATATGAACCGTACACATTATATGAGTGTCTGTGTGCATGCATATAGTCTTGAATCTAAACAAAAGGCAGATGTGTGTCTGTTGAAGACACATCCCAACCCTGAGGCCTGTGACCCATTATTACAGATTCGTTACAGTATTTATCATAATCCTTCTTTTCATACTCAACATCTGAAGAACAATTACACAGTCAGTCATTTTTACGCTTAAGCACAAGTTGTACATTGACATTTCAGTGCACTTGGCAGAACAAACTAAAAGTTGTTTAGTTGTTACTGAGTTTTGTAAAACATTAGGTCATGTTTGAGTGGATTCAATGCCTCAGCCAGCGAATGTAACCTGACAATGTAACAACTGTCATTGATCCTTTAATTTACTGTGTTTCTGCTGCCCTCTAATGGAAGCTGGATGCAGTCACATGCCAGAAAGGCACACAAAGGTCAAGTTTGCACAGCAATATCATATGGCATTATAATTTATGACAAAGTTCATAACAAAACAGTACAATAATATAATAAAAAAAAAATTCCACTTCCTGTCATTCCAATTCAAATTCTTATGTGTTGTGGCCAATTAAAATTTACTCTTAATAACTGCATGGGAGCCAATTATTCAATACTCAGGTTGAAAGAAAAGTACATTTATGCAGGAGATCACTCTTCAGCTATAAAAAATGAAGCACACATGTTAGTTTATCTAAAGTAATTTTTGCTTATTAGTATGGTTAAACTGCATCATCGAAGGTCAGCAGCAAAGACACTGGTTAATAAAATGGGATTAAATACATAAAGGATATTTGTGTTATTTAACATATTTAATTACTGCAGGGTTGCGTCATATTCTGAGTTTGCATTTCACTGTTTTTATTTATTTTGAGGAATACTGAATCTGTTTTTTGTGAGTTAGATGAATTAATGCATGTTCACATTTAGTCTAGAATACAGTAACATCATGTTTACCCCCAATTTCCTGACAGGAGACTTGTCAATCAATAAAAGGGGGAAAAAGTCACTGGCATTACTTATTTGGAAAGGTAACTCAGAAATTTTCTTAGAAATTCAAAAGTAATGTGTTACTTTACTAGTTACTTGAAAAAAGTAATATTATTACGTAACTCACGTCACTTGTAGTGCGTTACCCCAACACTGATCACTGGTAGTTCCTCCTATCAGACCTGTGGTCTAGCATTAGCTCATACATTATGGTGGTTGCGTCATCTACACATTTAAATGCTGGCACTGTGCTTTGCAACACATTCATGTGTAATGGTACAAGAGGGATATTACAGATTGGGTCAGTCCACTCATCACACTTCCATTTTCACATACTATACACTAGAGGGCAGAATAGAGTTTATGTCCTGGTACACAGGTACAGGTGGTGAAGGAGGAGTCCAAGAGACTGAAGTAAGTTTGGGTGTAGTTCAGGTCAGCACATCATTGGAGTGTTATCATAACTACAAGAGAGAGCTGAGGGAGGTAAGATCACAGTCTCACAGTAAATTCATAAAGAAGCTTTAAATATAATGATGTGTGTGTGTGCAGGATTGTATGATTGGATTATTCAGGACCTTAAAACAGTGTTGTTGGGATAATTCGGATGTGTGGCTACCAGTGCAAAATGTCAGAAAGTCCAATATCCAGTCGCACTAGTTAGCCTTTGATCCTTTATTTATTTGTTTTGTTTATTTATTGCCTACAAATTTAAAGGGTAATGTTGGTGTTAAACAGCATCCATACATGCACATCTCCAATCAGTAGAGTTGAATGTGGCACCTGTGGCTCATGTAATCCCAAGCAATGTAAGAAAAAGAACATTTTTCAAAAGATTTGGGCACCCTGCCATTTATTTATTTTTATTATTATTTTTTTATTTATTTTTATTTTTTTGCACTTCCATGTCTGCAGTGAATATGCATGTAGAATTATTCATTTGAATTATTTTGTGCTGTAATTCTCAGCCCAGCCCATTCAAATAACACACACAATTTGCATTTGTCAAAAAAAAAAAAAACCTTGATGTCCTTGCTCCATTAATGGACTGCTTTAACAATCTGTTTACATTTCTGTAATGTAGGTAGCAAAAGCTAATGTGATTACTTATAAAACAGGGCATCCCTTCAAGTGTTGCTAAAAATGGTCTAAAGTCTGGCTACCTCATGGTGGAGGGTTATTGTGCTGAAAGTATTTAGAAAGCACTTAATAAATTAAAGTGTTAACTGTTGTTCTATGGTTAAAGCATCTATAATATATCTAAAATCACTTGAACAAAAAGAAACAAAGACAACAAACACAGTGAGGATGTAAATAAAGTCTGTTATAGGGACACTAAGGCAGTATTCAAACAGGTTCATTTGTTTATATCAAGGAAATGGCAGTTTGCATGGAATGGAAATTTCTTTCCACTAACCAACTTCCTTGAAATTATGATTTCTGTTCATGTCATGATGGAGTTACTCTAAATATGAGATTCTGACTTGTAAAAACCATCCTTATAGAACTTGTCAGCTTGTAAATTCAGAGTCATCTGAGAACGCAGCCTTTAGAGTGACAGAAAAGCATCATAAGGCCACAGCTCTGTTACTATGTTTGACAAAATAATCTCCAAACATGATTAATGGGAAGGAAATTTACAATGCCATACAAAAATGACATTACACATAAGTACAACAGAGATGCAACACACAATGTGAAATAGATGTGATATACTGTAACTCATGTATCAAAACATTGCAATGCTTTCTTGGCAGGTCTTCCAGCCTATCAAACCTTTACAATTAATCCAGAATGCGGCTGCAAGATTAATTTTTATATGAGCCGAAAAGAACACACATCACATCCTTTGTTCATCAATTTGCACTGGCTACCAACAGCTGCTCGCATAAAATTCAAGGCAGTAATGTTTGCCTGCAAAACCACCAAGGGCTCTGCACCCCTTTACCTAAATTCACTAATTTCACATTCAGAATTCAGTCAGTGAGCGTGCACACTTTAACAACTCCAGCGTTCTCCGCGGTGATGAATCAAAACGCCTCTGATTGGACACTGCATTCATAAATTCAACAAAAAGTTGTCTGAGATTATAATGCTCAATGCTGCAAAACGGGAATATAAAGTTATGCAACAGATCTACTCTAAAATGTAACACTTTTCATTCATTTCACATTACACTTAAATCATGACTGCCGTACAGTTCTTGCTTAATTATGCAGGGACACTTTTTGCACCTAATCATAAATTTGGGCAACATTTTTGCTTCATTTCTGACCCTGGTGCCACTGCCAACCAACATTATAATTGCTGCTAGGGGTGTGCGATATTGACAAAACAATAAAGACAAAATAATAAAGACAAAAAAGATATCTTGATATTTTCTGGGATTTTTTCAATTACGATAATTAGATGATATTTTGCTGAGTGTGTATGTTAATAATGTTTTGGTGTCAGCAAGTCAGTGTTAACAAGTAAGTCATTGTGATTGAACCAAATCATTTAAACGGTTGATTCATTCAGGAACGAAACACAGCTATGTTGCTCAGAGACGCAAAACTGTTCTGTGGTGGCTGTGTTTGGAATGATTTTTGTCATTGAAATAGAGCAAAAACAGGCAATATGGTGTCTAAAACATAAGTCTCTTAAATAACTTCTAGTTTATTGAACGGTTGTAAAATAATAATAAATGTAATCATGCTGATTTTTGGAGAAAAAAAACCTCACTCTTTGTGTGATATTGACAAACTATATGAAATGATATATTTTGAAATATTTTCTGTCCCTATAGCTTTAATTTTGTGATCATTCTAAATGCATTTTAACAGACTGAATCACGCGGTGAAAGAACACACTCTAAATGCGCAAGCGCAGTAGCCGAAGGTCGCTGGTTCGATTCTCGCACCAGCAGGAATTGAAGGTGGGGATTGTGAATAAACAGGCACTTCAGTCAATACCATGACTGAAGTGCCCTTGAGCAAGGCACTGAACCCCCAATTGCTCCCCGGGCGCTGGAGCAATGGCTGCCCACTGCTCCGGGTGTGTGTTCACAGTGTGTGTGTGCACGTGTGTGTTCACTTCTCACTGCTGTGTGTGTGCACTCGTGATGGGTTAAATGCAGAGGACCAATTTCGACTATGGGTCACCATAGTTGACAGTACGTTGTCACTTTCACTACTAGACCACATAATGTATGTGTGTACTCTGTAGGAGTGTTTGGTTTGGTTTTTGCTAAATATTTGATAATGTCAAAACGCACATCATCAAAATAACAATTACGATATTATCGCAGACGATATATATCGCACACCCCTAAGTCCAGCTCCACTGTCTTTTTGGCTAATTTGCTCATTTGAAAGAAATCACCACCTCCGAACTCAACAAATGGAGAGGGAAGAAAGGAAGAGAAAGAGAGAGAGAGATGGGTGTGATTTTTTTTCTATTTCAATGTATTTTTTCTCTTTCAATGTGCTTTTGAAAATAAGCTCAGCTGAGTGTGCTTGCTGTTGGCCTGACTGTTATTTTAAGAACCAAAGTACTACAACCAATATTAGAAACAGTACTGATTTGTAGAAATGTATATTGTTGCTCCGGCCAGCACCACAAAAGATTCAGTTCATTTAATTTACCTGTGTTGAGTTATATTTAATCTATTCTGTTTCTTCAGGCATAACATTTTTATTGTGCACCACAGAAAGCCCTTTGACTACAATATAATATGCAGGTAAATGAGATTAATTTCTTTTAACAGTTAAAGGTGCCTGCATTAAGCAGCAAATGTTTTTCTTTTTTTTTTTTTTTACATTTTTATATTACGTTTTCAAGTTGTAATTAATATATTTTATAGTTTCCTAACTTGTTGTTCACTGTGGTTCTACTCAGGCATTGACTTAAAATAATCAAAAGCAATAATTGATATAATTCCACATTGTTTTGAAATCTATATCTTGTCCTTAAACTACAAAAGGTAATGTCATGTACAAAGTGATTAAAACCAGTTGTGACAAAGTTGTGACAGTGGTGGGGCGGATTAAAAATAATAGAAATGTTGCTTTCTTTTTTTTTTCTTCTGAACACAAAATGAATTATCTATTTATTTGTTCATTCATTTATTCCATACAATGGGTTTACTTGGGGAAATAAGCTTTACAAATTTCATGGTTTGCTCAACCATGATTTCACTAAACCTATATGTATGTATGTACATATATATGTATTAATTAATTTATTTAATTTCATTTAGGATTTACATTTAGCAGGTGGTTGTTACATTTTTCAAACCCAGACTCTTTCTGTGCAGTCCAATCAGTAACTAGCTCTGAGTAAATTGATAACTTTGTAAATGTTAATACGTTTATTCTGAAACAATCATGATAAACTAGGTGAGAAACTAGTGAACAAATATGATCTACATCAAGCTTTTGATACATTAATTCTTGACCTTTCTTACAATATGCAATTGTTTATTTTGTTTAAAGGAGAATGAAGATGAAATCGCTGTGCCATCTGACCGTCCAGTGGACATCAAAGACTGGAACGAAGACCATGTCAGACAATGGCTGCTCGAGATAAAAGTGGACAAAGAAGCGGCTGACATTTTGTATAATGAGAAAATTAATGGAGCTAGTCTTCTCCTCTTGGAAATGTCTTATCTCACAGAACTACACCTGTCAGTGAATTCAAAAATACTGATCATTCACAACATAAATCTTTTGAAACAAAATACTCAGCAGCGGAATGACATAGTGACCCAGTCTTATAGCTTGAAGCCTTACCCTTTCAATAGATTTAATGCTGCTCACAGGTACAGAGAAAACAGCATTCTAGATGTAACCGAAACTGGTCCTAAAGACTTTATACAACCATGTCATGAATTCAAAGCATTCATAAACACAGCAGAAGAGAATAGAATGAAAAAATACACATATGAAGTAATTCGATTTGCAGCAGCTTGTATGAATAGTCGCACAAATGGCACTATTCATTTTGGAGTAGCAGATGACCCACATGGACAAATTCTGGGTATTAGTGTTCAGAAAACAGATGAGTTTGACAAACAACGGTCACATGCAATTGAAAAACATTTCAAACCGGAAAAGTCTGTTCAAATAGCAAAGAGGTGTATTAAACCCCCTCGATTTGTTGAAGTTCTCAAAGCTGACATGACATCTACAGGTAAAAGTGTTATTGAGGTAGACATTGAGCCATCCTTCATAGTCTGTGATGATTGTTATTACTTTAACACTTATAATGTAGACAAAAATGAGGATGTGACGCAAGAGCCCACAGCTGGAGAGAGGAAGAAGAATGATGGCAAGTCTTTTTTCATAAGAGACGGCAGCAGCAGCAAGAATCTTATTGCATCTGGTTCCTTGAAGGCGTATGAAAATTACATCAAAGACATGCCACATTTGTGCCTTTTGCGGAAGGATGCTGAAGAAAAGCATCTCTCTGCTGTCAAAATCAGTGTGCAAGGCTCTAAACTGTGTGAGATGATAACAGGGGGAACCCCGTCTTTAGACAGGTCACACTTTGCATGGTACATTGTGGTGGCTAACAAGTCTCATCCTGTTCAGCTTGAAAACCTGAGTTTCCTTCTTCACATGGATCTAGTAGCTGTTTTGGATTTTGATCCAGAATCTGCTGAATGTGGCTTGATTAAGCTGTTCAAAGAAAGAAAAACCAATGTTCACTCACCAGCTCAATATAAAATCACTGGTGCAGTTGAAGACATAGCAAACAAATTAAAGCTGACTAAAAATACAAGCTGGGTTTTCTGTAATGGGGGCATTAAAGAAGAAAACCCCTCTGATGCTGATAACTGGTTGACTGAAAAGGGATCTTCAGTGCGCGATGTAGTTTCTTTACTGTGCAGAAAAGATGTGCTGCCTCACAAGAAATTTCTCACCATATTCCTGCTATTCAGTCAGGTGAGCGATGCTAACGACCCTTTGCTTGAGACTTTCAGTATGTTTTTACAGGAACTTAAAGGACAAAGCCAAATCTTATGCATCTGTGACAATGAAACATCATACACCTACTGGAAGCAACTCATTAAGAACCGATATAAAGTTGATATCTCAAGATGCATTTATGAGCTGAGTTTTGCTGAGGTCAATGGCACTGTGCTCAGTCTGTGGTCAGAGAACCGCAAATCAAGCCGCTTTCTGCCTTGTGGTGGTGGCAGTAATGTTGTGCTCTCCAAGAAAACTGAGGAATGCTTAGAAACGCTGAGTGTTCTTTGTGTGAACCAGTGTGATGGAGGAAATGAGGACAAACAAAAACATGAGGAGATATTTTACAAGGGAGGGAAGGTGTCCTGGTGGAACTTCTACTTCTCAGAACAGCCTGGGTCAATGCCATTCATCAAACGAGACAAATTCAGCTACATAGTCAATACAATTATTCCAGAAATATGCAGTCGGAAGGAAGCATGTGAGTTTTTCAGCATCTTCCATCTTCCAGGCTGTGGTGGCACTACGTTAGCCATGCATGTTTTGTGGACTCTCAAGGATAAATTCCGTTGTGCAGTTCTGAAAGACACAACAGATGATTATTCTACCATAGCTGAACACGTTGTTCAGCTGCTGATTTATGAGACAAAAGAGAAACCTACACGACTTCCTGTTTTGCTCATGATCGATGATTTCCAGGACATCTCTGATGTAAAAAAGCTCAAACATCAGATTGAGGAGGAATGTCTGAAGCTAAACATTTTTTCTCCACAGGTCATAATTGTCAACTGCATGAGAGCTGAATCCAGTGAACTGACTGATGATGCAGTTTTCATTGGAAACAATTTATCAGAGAAGGAACAGGAGCTGTTTGAGGAAAAGTTAAAAGAGTTTAAGAACAACACAAACACTAAAACATTTTATGGCTTCATGATTCTGAAGAATAACTTTTCACCTGAATATATTCGGGGTATTGTGAAAAATACACTGAAGGGTTTCAACTTCCAACACAAACATGCTCAACTTTTTGCTGTTCTTGTCCTCTTGCATGTCTACTGCAGGAAAGCATCGCTGTCTATCTCTACATGTGAAGAGTTCCTTGGTCTGCAAACAAAAGCAAGTTTTGAACCTGATAAGGTCGAAGAAGGATTTGAGCAGTTTTCCAACCTTTTGACAAGATGCACAGTCAATTCCAAAGTTAGATTTGAGGGTGTGACAGTGATTCACTACAGTATAGCTCAACACTGTTTAAAAGAACTTTCAACTTTGTCTTCCAAAGTAACAAAGGCAGACATCACTAACCTTCTGCTCACAACAGACGTATTTTATGAGTATGCTCTGGGAAAACCAAAATTAATGCAGGATGTTCACAATATGCTGGTGAGGAGACAGTATTCAACTAAGGCTGAAGACTCACTTTTTTCTCCTCTTATCCAACATATAATGAAGGAGACCCCAGGGATGGAAGAAATTATTCTACAAAATGCAGCAAAGTGCTACAGAAAGGATGCGGTAATATTTCAGCTCCTTGCCAGGTACTATTACATCAAAAAATCGGACTTTACCACAGCCATGAGTTGGGCAAGGAAGGCCAAAGACCTTTCAATGGACAACTCATACATATGCGATACAGTGTCACAGGTACTTGTATGTGAGCTCAAGCATGCTGTTATCAAAGACAAAGATGATCACATCAAGCCAGAAAATCTTGATAAGTATCTTACATTGTCTGAGTCTGCAGCAGAAGCTTGTAAAGAAACACAACAAACTGCAAACAAAGAGGCCATAATACGAATGCAAAGACTAAAGGATTATAATACTTTTAACACTGCTGGTCATCTTGGTGAACTTCAAACTACAGCTATCGTCTTACAAATACTGAAAAAGTCACCACTGTTTAACTGCCTCGGTCAAGTCTTTTTGCGAAAAATTACTATTGAAGATTTGTCAAAGAACCCTGAAATCAAGCAATATTACCAAGTATTGCTGAAACATAAAAGATGTCTTCTACAACTAAAAGACAGAATGAAGAATCATTTTTATTTTCTTGACAATTTTTTTGTCAATTTAGTACCCTTTTTTGCAGAGAAAGACAAACAAAAAGAGCTGACAAAGCCCAATGTTTCCAGATACTTTCAACAGTATACTGACCTCTTCTGTAAAATAAATTGGAGTGAGCTAGTCAAAAATGAGTGCATGAATCACATGATTAAAATTGAACAGACACACCAATGTCTGGAGAGGAACAAAGGTGATTCCTATACCGGCATTCTGGAATACTTATATGAGGGAGACTCTGCATCAACTCTTGAAGAGATCATCCAGCAGTATGGTTTCATTCTGAAGTTGAAAGAGGCCAGACCGCTGGACACTGTTAACTTCATCTATGCCAATGTAATTCTGGCCAGCGTCAACCCTGAATCTCAGTACATCATGCCTTACCAAGACCTTTGTAAATTACTCCTTCAAATAATCGGGCATCCTACACCCTTCACTGAGATTCTGCCATTGCACTACATCACAGTTTTACTGTTATGGCAAGAGGAAGACTGTGTATTACAAACTTTTGTGTCACAAATAAAGATGTCATATTTAAAGGACTTGAAACCTGTGTCTAATGGAAAGAGAGCAGCTGTTCATTTTTACTTAGGGAAGGACAAAGGTTACGGTGGCCTGATTTCCCATAGGGATATAAACAGCTGTTTAAAATCAGGACAGAACATCTCAACTAAATGGGATGATGAAAAGATATGGAAGAAAGTGAAAGACAGTCAGAAGCTTCACAGAGTATCTGGTGAAATTCGCAACAATTTGATCTGGGTTGAAGATATGAAGGTTATGGTTGATCCAATGTTCAGAAGCCAGTTACATAAAGAATATGGCACAAAAGTGACATTCTTCATCGGATTTTCAATGAATGGACCAGTTGCACTTCACATAGACTTTGAGTCGCAAACCTGATCTAATGGATCTGACTGATGAGTCTGGAAACGTGAATGAGAAAACTTTATAGATTTCCAGTTTAAAACAAAAACACTCAAGACAAGGAGCTCATGGCCCAAAAGCCTGTAGTTATTTTTGATTTGCCTCAATATTATACCTTACATATTTTACATCAATCTTTTAATCATTAATGTTGCCTGCTTTTATACTAATTGTGTTTGATTTTAAGCAATGGTGTGACTGTGTTATGTGAGAGGTGAATGAGAGTCTAGCTAGTGCCAGCAATACATTGACCTCTAGAGGGCAAACATGTACCTGTGTTGTATTTGAGTTCATTTGTTTTTCTTTATATGCATATTACATATTGTGTCTTACTGAATTTTAATGTATCATATATTCTTTATAATTTGCTATACTTTTATTTTGATTTATACTTTAAGAAATGTCAATAAAAAATAGAGCCCTATGTCCCATGTTAATATAAAGGGAACATTCCATATTGATTTTTCACAAGTGTTTTACATGTATTTTGAATTACACTTTGCATTTTGTGTTGTGCTTTAGGGCTGAAGGAAATGTTTGTAAACACACAGGTACAGGTACATTTCTGCCAGGACATTATCTGTTTTCTACTGATTGTTTTTTTTTTTTTTTTTTTCTTTCCTTAAAGTGTGAATTTGTTTCTTGATAAGCCTCATTCTGCCTCTGTGCAAAGTAGTACACATTTTTCTGTAACTGCTGGAACAAAGAACTAACTATATTATGGTAACTGTCTGCATTGTAGGTCTTCAAGGTCACAATTCCTTTTGCTTGTAATCTGTTAAACATGTTTCTGTTAATACAAAGGTTATCCAATAAACTTATTTCTTATTACTTCCTTTCTTGGCTTCTGCACTCCTGTATTTAGTCATTTGAAGTCTGGCATCTGTGTGTATTGCTTTTCAAAATTATTTCAAAGCAACTTTGCAGAAAATTGTGCCACAGAGCTAGTTTTGGGTAAGTAAAAAAGTAACCTACTACAAATTCTAGTTAAAATTCTTTAAAATGGTCCAGTTTCCTCATCTGTTGTCACACAAAAGTCATGTTTATACTACTAAACTATTTATTAAAACTATATATATATATATATAACTGAATAAAAAGAATGGTCAAATTTCCTCATTTAGACAGCTATGAAACAACTAAAATTAATATATCAATAAAATAAAATAAATTTAGTTTCACTTTTATTTTGTAATCCTACATAACTCGTCCTGCTAGTGACTTTTATTTTGTAATCACCAAAGGCGTCTAAATCAAGGACCTCCATACAGGCAGCTGATGATACTGCCGGCTGATACGCTATTCATTTAAAAAATAAACAAAACAGTATTTAGTCGCTGCACACAGGCTCGGATGGAACAGAGCATGTTTGCTTTTATTATAGTCACTTTAAATTGACGAATGTCGGTGGTATTTAAGTGGGAAATGTGTGCATTTATGGAGTCAAAGCTTTAAATGAGGATCATGGCGTTTCCGGAGGGAGAATCACTCGAATCCTGGCTCAGTACGTGCATTATTATCACTTGCATTTCATAATAGGTGTAAATAACACTGCTGTATTATGTCTTCCCTGCATGCATTAATACCGACCCGTCTGACGTTCTTGTTCGCCTCGTTCCAGCGCAATTTCGAATCATACTATGACGAAGGTCTGCTCATGAAAATTAATCATCTCATATTGACGTTGCCTGGTAACCTTCACAGGCGTCCAATCATAATGCATAAATAATATCTAAGAGCCAACACTTCACCATAGTAGGATTCGTTAATTCGCCAGCACCCACTTACCAGCGTCTGCCTTCCAGCCAATCAAAAATGCCCACTGTACGAACGTCACGGCTCATAATTAATATTCATGAGCCAAGCCTTTCCTGTAGTATGATATAAAAATTCAGAGTGCGGTTGACCGTCAGATCTAGCGATTATGAGTCGAGATTAAAGTTCAAAGTCATCGTTTAGCTTCATGTAGGATGAGTTCAGACCCAGAGCTTAAGTATTTACAGCAGCAATCACTAATTCATTACTAATTATCCATTTAAATAATGATATTATCTAGTGTGTCAAATAGCAAGCTAATCATGATAATACAATGATTTTTTTTCGACATGCACCAACATACTATGTAAATGCAATTGTATGTGAATATGCTAATATCATACATGTATAACTCTTTATTTTGTTAATATTTTTCTCACTGATGGTAATATTGATATGCAATCCTGTGATTAGCCCTCACACTGTTGTGCCAGTGTATCACAGACACAAAGCTCAACAGACCCGATTGTTTTGTCCTTACGACGGTGTGTTGTCCTCCACAGACAAAGCCACACACCCGACCAACAGGCAGGAGGACTGGGAATACATAATCGGGTTTTGTGACCAGATCAATAAGGAGTTGGAAGGGTAAGCATTCGTAATCCAACATGACTAAAAACTGATTCTTTTCTCTAATTGCATTTGTGTGTG
>JAHKKF010495501.1:0-11471 GCA_019740295.1 Labeo calbasu | reverse complement strand
ATTTCATTAGATAAGACCCTTCTTTCTCGGCTGGGAATGTTTACAACTGCATTTGGGATCGTTTGAAGCCGCATTTAAACTGCATTTAGGAAGTTCAAAATCGGGCACCATATCTGTCCATTATATGGAGAAAAAATGCTGAAATGTTTTTCTCAAAAAATATAATTTCTTTGTTTTGGAAGTGGAAGATTTTAAAAAATAAATGAGAAGGAAAACTGCATTAGCAAGACAACATATGTAAAATTCCACCAAAAATATTTAAGTGTGCAAGCTCAAAAGATGGAATTTGACATTATGACTGTCTAGGAAAGCTAGTTTTTGCTTTCTGTAGTTAGAGGTATCTGCATAAAACAGATGATTTAACCAACTGTGTGTTTCATTTAGTTCAAAGAATCCAGAGGAGGCTGAGCTAGAAGATACTCTCAACCAAGTGGTGAGTTTCACTAAGGTTAAAGATCAAATTTTAAAGGTTCCTCAAAGGAATAGTTTGCTTCCAGAATAAAAATTTCCTGATAGTTTACTCACCCTCATAACATCCAAGATGTTCTTTAAAAGATATGAAGGTTTTTGAGGAAAACATTCCAGGATTTTTCTCCATATAGTGGACTTTAATGGGGATCAGTGGGTTGAAGGTCCCCCCTCTCTCTTTCCCACTCACTTCCTGTCTCATCTCTACTGTCCTGTCAAAAGAAAAATGGAAAAATACCAACAAAAAAAAAAAAAGTAACTTTCCTCAACACTGAACGTGTAAACATGGCTGAAGACGTGAAAAGAGGAAGAGATGAACCAAATCAATTGAGTCATTTATGCTGGAACCGCTCCGAATGATTCAAACTCATGACTTCGATCATTCATTTCAAGCGATTCACTAGCAAAACCCAGAACAAATTAAAAGAGCCATTCGTTTTTGAATTTAGACATCGCTTGTCACTATTTTAAAAAGCATGTGAAATGTAGCTTTTCCGAATCATTGCCTTACAAAATGATTCACTGTTCGCGTATTGCGAATCATTTGTTTCAGATTGGACCTGCAAATGGCGTGTCGCGAATCATTCGATTTAGATCAGAACTTTGCGTATAGTGAATCATTTGATTCAGATCAGGACTTCAGAGCGCGTATCAGGAATCGTTTTATTTACATCGGAACTGGTTCGTGAATCATTTCGCAAATTGAATGATTCAAATCAAATGACTTACAATGCACAATTTAAAATCCGAAACTAAATCAAATGATCCGCGATATACAGTGATTTGGGATTTCAGAGCATGGATCTTAAAACATTTGACTCAGATTGGGACTTGTTTTTTTTTCTTAAACAATGAAAAAACATCAAGTTTGGTTATAAAAACAAAAAGAAAAACAAAGTGTACACATACAAATCTCTTAGGAAAATGAACCATGGTTTTACTGTAGTAAAAGTGTAGTATACTTTCTAATACTTTAGTAGTAATGCTTCACATGTGCTTCACTTTATTTTTGCCTTTTTAGTAGTATATTTTAGCTGTTTCTCTTTTTTTGGATTTGAAATAGACGTTCGATAAGTGAGATCTCTGATTGAAGTCATTGAAAATCAGAGTAGAGCTTAAAAGTATTTAAAAGTCCTAGAATTTAATTTTACGGTAATAATCACAGATGCTAGTCCTGATTTCTTTACAACAATTTTCTTTTTAACTTTCTAAATTCTGTGTTAAGACCAATTCACACTGCACCAACAGACACTGACAAATGGCAACAGACACATTGTTCGGGTTTTGCCAGATCAGCGTGTTACCCCTGTTAGCGTTTGGTTGATGCTTGTTTTCACTAATTGGCATTTCAGTCTTGGAATGCCTAAAAAGTGACGTACTGTGATCTGGTGACTGTCTGCATATCTCACTTAAGTGTGAATTGGCCTTAATACAGTCAACTCCATTTTTATGACTGAATACTACAATTCAAACCATTCCTTTCGTAATTAGAGAAACCTAGTTAGACTATGACTAATATTAGTTATGCTTTCTGTACATGCCCTGTGCTAAGTACTTCAAAACAGTAAAAACAGTAGCTGCACCATCCAGTTATCATCTTGAAAATATACTTATTTGACATTTCCATCCTTGTTTTTTGCAAAATCCGAATGAATACATACCATATGCACAAATTCCTGAATGTAAGTCACTTTGTGACATATTATTAATGTCATTAGTAATGAAATTCTCCAACATCCTTCTTCATCAGATGGTGGTTTTCAAGTACATTGAGGATAAAGACGTGTTCCAGAAGTTCTATGCCAAGATGCTGGCCAAAAGACTGGTGCACCAGAACAGCGCCAGCGACGACGCCGAGGCCAGCATGATCTCCAAACTAAAGGTCTGTGCGTTTGTTTAGCGAAGAAGGCTCACTTCACTGCTCTTCTTTTAATTCTAATAGATGCTTAACACAGTTTTTTCTTCATTCCACCCTCAGCAAGCATGTGGTTTCGAGTACACCTCCAAACTCCAGCGCATGTTCCAGGACATCGGTGTCAGCAAAGACTTGAATGAGCAATTCAAAAAGCACCTTTCCAACTCGGAGCCTTTGGACTGTAAGTGCTCCGTACTCTGGTTTTGCATTTATAATATAACACGCATGCGGTCATTACCGATGAATAAAATCCGGCTCCATCTGTGTCGCAGTGGATTTCAGCATCCAGGTTCTGAGTTCTGGCTCGTGGCCGTTTCAACAGTCTTGCACGTTCGCTTTACCATCTGAGGTGAGATGCTCAGACGCTTAACCCTGTAATTTTCCAAGGCCTTCACACCCTTCCACGAGCTGAGAATAATGTGTGATTACACTTCCAGTTGATGATAGTTTTCCAACGCCTTTGTTTTTCACAGTTGGAGCGGAGTTACCAAAGATTTACAGCTTTTTATGGAAGTAGACACAGCGGGCGTAAGTTGACATGGCTTTACCACCTATCCAAAGGGGAGCTGGTCACCAACTGCTTCAAGAACAGATACACTCTGCAGGTTTGTGTCTTCTTCATGGCTGCAGCATGTAATGGGATTCATTAAAAAGGCTGTAGGACTCAGCTGGCACGAGTGTCAGCATGTGTTTATGTGTCATGTCCCCGTAGGCCTCCACCTTCCAGATGGCCATCCTGCTCCAGTTCAACACAGAGAACAGCTACTCCGTCCAGCAACTGGCCGACAGCACACAGATCAAAATAGTGAGTGCAGTGCCATTGCACTTGTACAATGTGTGAACGGAGTCAGGAGGTTTCGCGATAACGTTAATTAAAGTATTAGTTTACTACTAAATTAAAAGTTCCTTTACGCACCGCTATGTCATCCAAGATGTTCATGTCTTTCTTTCTTCAGTTGAAAAGAAATGAAGGTTTTTGAGGAAAACCTTCTAGGATTTTTCTCCATGTAGTGGACTTCAATGGGAATCAACGGGTTGAAGGTTCAACCCGAGGGTCAGTGCAGCTTCAAAGGGCTTTACATGATCCCAGCCGAGGAATAAGGCTCTTATCTAGCAAAATGATTGGTCATTTTGTAAAAATAAATAAATAATAATTTTTTTTTATACTATTTAACCACAAACATCGTCCAAGATCGTTGTTTTTCCCCCTTTTTAAAGGGTCTTCGACTTTCTTTGCACATTCGCTTCATAAACACTGGGTTAAACACTTCGCCCTACGTCACGCGTGACCTTTCCAATGTGACGTAATGTGTGAAGTCGTGGAACGCAAAGCTAGTGCAAGAAGAGCATTTGTGGTCAAAGTATATATTTTTACTTTTTTTTTTTTATATTTTTTTTTAGAAAATGACTGATCGATTGTGCTAGATAAGACTCTTATTTCTCAGCTGGGATCATGTAGAGCCTTTTCAAGCTGCATTGAAACTGCAGTTTGAACCTTCAACCCCGTTGATCCCCATTGAAGTCCACTAAATGGAGAAAAATCCTGTAATGATTTCCACAAAAAAAAATTTTTGACTGAAAGAAGAACAGTTTAAACAAGTAAATTATCAGAAAATTTTAAATTTGGATTAGACTAGTCCTGCTGCAACTAGTATTTTTAGAAAAAAGAAAATCCTTAGCATGAGGTTTAATATCAAATTAAATATTACTTTTGATTAACCTGAATTATCCAAAATATGCTGTTTAAACACAGTAAAAGTGTGTAATTTTAGCAATGCATTTAAGTTTGTTGTTTATATACAAGGTGCGATTTGCTGGGGGTCAGTTTCCAAAAGCACCCCGCCCTCCTTGCTTTATTTATATATATATATATATATGTGTGTGTGTGTGTGTGTATAATCTATATGTATTTACAATTTAATGTTTGTTTGTTTTTTTGCATTTTACAGGATATTTTGGTTCAGGTCTTGCAAATCCTGTTGAAATCAAAGTTGCTGGTAAGTGTTGAAACCTTGTTGCTTTTAGAATCCTAAAAATGTCTTTCAACATCAGTGCTGTTTATATTTTATTTGCTCATTTTTTTAATGTGGTGGTGGTTTCTGTGCTATTCTCTTAAAGGGATATTTCACTCAAAAATGAGAATTCTGTCTTTAATTACTCACCCTTATGTCGTCCCAAACCCGTAAAACCGTTCATTTTCAGAAGACAAAATAAGATATTTTTGATGAAATCTGAGAGATTTCTGACACTGCATAGACAGCAATGCAACTGAAACGTTCAAACAGCCCAGAAAGGTTACTAATTGTTTATTAAATGTAAACTAATTGTTTACATTTCTGTTTAAACATGACTGTACATATTTTTTTTATAATAATGCAATTATAAAATCTATGTTTTAAATGTATTTTTCATTTTCCTTTTGTAGGTCTTGGAGGATGAGAATGCAAACATAGATGAAATGGACTTCAAGCCTGATACAATAATCAAACTTTTCTTGGGCTATAAGAAGTAAATGCTTTTTCTTACTCCTTCATGTTTGATTGCACAATATCCACCTTATTCTTCAACATGGAGGCAAGCCTATGGGCAAGACTTCTGGTTCATTAGTCACCATAGGGAAATGATAAGAATAACAACAGTTATTCAGTAAATGGTAAAAGTGTTTGCACTACAAACCAGTGTGTTCATAATTAAGATAATACATTAAAGAAGTCCACTTCCAAAACAACAATTTACAGATAATGTACTCACCCCCTTATCATTAAAGATGTTCATGTCTTTCTTTCTTCAGTTGTAAAGAAATTGATTTTTGCGGAAAACATTTCAGGATTTTTCTCTATATAATGGACTGATAATGACCAATTTGAACTTCCAAAATGCAGTTTAAATGCGGCTGCAAACGATCCCAGCCGAAGGAGAATGGTCTTATGTAGAAAAACTTCAAAATCATCCTACATCACTGCAGAAGTTCCGACCCAGTCTTTGCAAAGT
Source organism: Labeo calbasu (assembly GCA_019740295.1). NCBI lineage: Eukaryota > Metazoa > Chordata > Actinopteri > Cypriniformes > Cyprinidae > Labeo > Labeo calbasu. The sequence continues at coordinate 6,097 of JAHKKF010495501.1, read as the reverse complement.
GAACATGCGAAGAAGATCAAACACCCGTAACAAACGGTAAAACAGCGACATAGGACGATTTTGAAGTTGAGGTAGAAAATACGATCAGAGATTTTTTTCGACATACCCTAACTGTCATGAGCCAGAATACGCAGAGTTCAGAGCAAGACAAGATGAGCGTTTAACATTAAAAAGTATTTAAATTGTATTTTAATGAAAATAACTGATCGTTTCACTAGCAAATGGGATCATTTGAAGCCACATTTAAACTGCATTTTGGAAGTTCAAAATCAGAGCACCATAATATGGAGAAAAATCCTGAAATGTTTCCCTCAAAAAACAATCTCTTTATGGATGAAGAAAGAAAGATGTAAACATCTTGGATGACAAGGGGGTGAGTACATCATCTGTAAACTTAAATTCTCATTTAAAATACCAAGGTAAGACACCAATTTGCAATATAGCTGAATGTGGATGAAACCAGAAGCATTAAATTTAATTTACAAATGGCTGTACCCACTCTTATGGGGAAAAATAAGGTGGATACACTAGAAATTGATTTTCAGTAACGTTTTCCCCTTGCACATTTGTCTTCTGTGTGTGCAGTAAGAAGTTACGGGTGAATATCAATGTGCCAATGAAGACGGAGCAGAAACAAGAGCAGGAGACGACACACAAGAACATCGAGGAAGACAGGAAGCTCCTCATACAGGTATTAAAAATAAACTACAACAGTCCCTTGAAGTTGCAATAAAATATTCTTGAGTCAACCTGCTTTTTGGTGGTGGTGTGTGCAGGCAGCTATCGTGAGAATTATGAAGATGAGGAAAGTTTTGAAGCACCAGCAGCTTTTGGCAGAAGTGCTGAACCAACTCTCCTCACGATTCAAACCTCGCGTTCCAGTCATCAAGGTACGAGACTGCAGCGCTCTGCCATTCTAACTACTTATGAAACATTCATTAGAAATATTAAAATGGAACCTTTTTCTCGTATTTTTTCAGAAATGCATTGACATTTTGATAGAGAAGGAATACCTGGAACGGGTGGATGGGGAAAAAGACACGTACAGTTACTTGGCATAACAATTGCCGAGGAAGACAATGTGACACTGGACTTTTCCCTTTAAACCCAGACTGCTAAAGCGGCCAGTCTTTGTCTCTAAGCCCTTAAGCTGCTCAGGATTGCCATTTACTTTTTAATGTGTAAATACTGGACATTGAACTATACTCATAGTGAGACCCACAGCCCGGGTTGCATGCTATCGCCTATCATTATGAAAATACAAAACGCTGATTAATTTAATTGTAATTATGACTTTTGGACAACTGACAGATTTTAAAAAAAGGCTGTTGGTCCCAAACCGAAATACCTATAACTAAGATACGTTTCAGCAGCACTCTGAGTATAATCATGTCTGACTGGCTGTTTAGAGTTGCATTATTACCAGCCACGAGAACATCATTTGTATAGTGCAGTTCATTTTATAAATGTCATGAATAAACTTAATTTTTCTTTATGCTTTTTCAATGTTTATTTTATCATGTTTAACAAATCCCTGTAAACAATTCAACAGCACCTTGTAATCGGAGGCAAAAACATGGAGATAGAGTGGTCAAAAACCCTCAGGAAAGACGAGGGGGAGCAACAGGTTCAGAGGAGAAATATGAATTAAAAGGAGCAAACAAAATGATCAAGCTCTGAAGGAACGGTCTCTCTAATATTCACTAGACAAATCACAGCAAATGATAGCCATCAATAAATTACGTATAAAATAAATAGGGACTTCTGGAGTCAAGCCTGGTATTATTGCTTTGATTTTACAGTATCCCACGTTCAAAAAGTGATTGTTTTGTCACGTAACCAGGGACGAGAACAGCACCTTAATCCAATCTCTTTACATTTAGTGACGTCTAAAATTCATAGCTGCAACTGTCTGGATAAACATTACAAAACAATGTACAGTGAGGAATGAAGAGTTACCCGATTCCACTCCATTTGAAAACCTTTGTTCATGCATACAACGATGAGTACACCATTTAACATTTTAAGAAAAATCTAATTCAAGAAACTAGTCAGTGTTCTTTAAACATGTCAAGGCACCGCAATATGATACTGAGTCTTCCCTCCTTACGTTTTTTTTTGTACAGCAACTGTGCATTGGCACCGGAAAATGCATTTAATATCTCTGGAGAGATTAACATGCAAAGCAGTGACAGTGGCTTTGGTTTCCACAAAGAACAAACCTTAAACGGTGGGGACTGCGTGATGTACGTTTCTGCGTTAAAAACGTACAGCCAGTTTAAATGTGTAATTTGGTCCAAAGGTATAGAGAAAACTGTCAAAATAATTTAAAGCTAAACCTACAATCCAGCTACAAAATAATGGCCCATTACAAAATGACTCTCTACTAAAACCTCAACTGTAAACATGACAGAATGTTCAAGTTACTATCAGAAAGTGTATCCCAGAGTTAAGCCTGTTGGTCGAGTTTAAAAAAAAAAAAAAAAAAAAATAAGGAAGTCTTCAAAATATCATTGTTAAAAACTTTTCAAATAGATGCCCATGTCCTATAAAACTGTATCGAAACTGTATTGGAAATGCATGTGGAGAGAGAATTCCTGAAGAGTGTAAGGCATTTGTTGTTGAAGGAGGTAGATGGCTTTATGGAATTTCCATTTCACGTTCAATACCTACGTATTTCAGAGCGTCGGCTTGACTGTATCTGAAAGAGATACGGAAACATTGGGTTAGACGGTTCAAAAACACCTCTCAAAGAAAACATTTCCTGCATTAATGGGGCCCTATGAAATTTAGTTTTTCATTTTCTGGTATAATGGTTAAAAAAAGCATGTATAATTAATTGAAATCACAAAACTTAGACAATTTAAAAGCAATTTATTTTTTTTTAGTCGGTTTTAATGGTTCAATTAAAAAAAAAAAAAAAAAAAAAAAAAAAAGCATGTCTAATTAATTGAAATCATGAAACTTTGACAATTTAACAGCAATTTCTTTAATTTTTATTTTCCCTATGAAATTTGTAATGTTTTAGCAAATTCCATTTTTTCCCCATTTTAATTTCTTTTTTTTTTTTTTATTTAACCATTTAACCAATTGTTGAACAAAATTACATTTTAAAGGCCCTATTAAATGTTTAATTATTTTCCTAAATTCCGTTTTTTTCCCCCCATTTTAATTTCTCTGGATTCTGTTTTTTCCCCCCAGTTTAATTTTCTGTTTTAATGCTTAAATAAAAAAACAAATCACAAAGCATGTCTAATTAGTTGAAATTATGAAACTTAAAAGATTTAATAAATTACTGTTAAATTATCAAACAAAACATTTTAAATTTTTCCAAAATTCCTTTTTAATTTTTTCCAAATTCTATTTTTTCCCCTCCCACATTTACATTTTTCTGGATTTTTTTTTTCTGTCCAGATTAAATGTTTTCCTGTTTTAATGGTTAAATTAAAAATATGAAACACAAAGCATGTCTAATTCAGTGAAATCATGAAACTTTATTTCTTTCCAAATGTTTTTCATTTTTTTCCCCCTCATTTCAATTTTTTAAGACTCTGTTTTAATGGTTAAACTAACAAATATCAATCAAAAAGCATGTGCAATTAATTGAAATCATTAAACTTAGACAATTTAACAGCAATTTATTACGTTTAACAAAAATTACATTTTTTAGGTCCTATAAAATACATTTCATTTTTTCATTAATTTTCTAGGTTCCATTTTCATTATCTTTTAAAAATCAGTCGCATCTCTAATGTCTAATCTCTCAAAAACAATATATTATTTTATTTATAATCTTTTTTTTTTTTTTTTTTTAGTTGTGTATTTATTTTTTCTGGTAAATAAATTCTGGTATAATAACTCTGCCATATATCCCTTAAAAATAATGTTTATAATTTTATAATTAGCAGTAGTCTTATTACATTAAGTAATATATTTCTGTCAAAGCTTCTTTAAGTTACACCAAACTTGTTGCAGTGAAAACTTTAGTTTTTGTTTGTGTACAACATGACCACAGTTTTTCCCCATTTCAAGAAAACACCTCCACATATTTTTGTTTTTACCTGTAGTCAAAGAACAGTTCCTCTCCAGTCTGTATGGCTCTCTTAGCAAATATGCCAATTCTGTGATCCCCATTAACCATCATCACTGTGGGAACAGACAGAAACAGCCCATGACATCACAGTTTACACACAAGATCCTTTTAGTACAAGATTCTGAGTGACTTACCCTTTGCATAGCAATTGGGGTTTACAGAGTGGTTGGCAAACCTGATCTTGTTTCCTTTCCTAGTTGCATCAACAACAAAATCTGTGGGTGAAAGGTGGGAGGTTGTCAGCCAGTGAGGGGGCACGTGAACAGCGAGAATTTGCGAGAAAGAGGTTGGTTACCGTTGTTAAGATTGAACAGGAAGCTGCACATGTATTTGTCATACACCTTGCCTCTGCGGTCTGCCTCATCCTGGGAGATGATCTAACAGATAAAAATAGAAACACGTCATATAAGAAATAAAAATCACTGTGCATTAGTCTTGACGTAACGTTCTTTTTTTAAATATCTCACCTCCCCACAGTACTCGGAGATGAACTCATTTTTCTGAACTGGCTCTTTGATGAAGATTCCCCATCCGGCCACATCAGATGGAGCCAGTAGCAAGTGCTTAAAAAAAAGGGAAGAAATGGCATAAAGAACCAAGAAAACAGGGTGTATGACAACTAAACAGTCAAACAACATTTAATATTTTTGTACCTTCTTTGCTCCTCTCTGGATGCTACAGTTCTTACAGGAGACATTTTTACTGTCCCAGTGATCAGCCGCCCCGCAGGTGAGACACAAGTCAGGGTCACACTCTCGTACGGCCAGGTAACAGGGGCACTGCTTGGTGTTACACTGGGCCTTACAGCGGCAGCCTGGAAACCGGTTCTGACCTGTACAGAAAAATCCAGTTCAAAAATAACTCCTGATTCCAGACCTGACCTTCAAACCAAACATGACTGTTATAAAAGAAAATTCATGAATGCAATAACTTCACCTTAGGTACATATTAACTTGCATACAGTGCCAATCTTGTAAAACATAACCAATTTAAAATGTAGGTCAAAATGAAAAGCATTCAACTCGCAATCACATTTAGAGAATAAGAAGCAATTACAGCACTGTTTCCTCTTTCCAAGATCAGATTATTTTCCAGTGTTTTGGTGTAAACTGGGTGCCACATCTGTGTTGCATGCCTGCACTGTCTAACTGAGTGAGTGAGTGAGTGTGTGTGTGTATGTGTGTGTGTGTGTGTGTGTGTCTCTATACACTCACATTCCGAGCTACACTGGCAGAACTTCTCACAGAAGTTTTGGGCGGTGACACAAGGGCAAGAACTGTCACAAGGCTGGCGCGGGTGGTCACATGGCTGGTAGTTGTACACATGATTGGAGGAGCCATCTGCAAGCATGTTTCACATATATAAAAATGTATATTTGCATTTTTACTCAACTTTCGCACTGTGAAATCTTGCTGTCTAAAAATATGAACTAGAATTTAAGAATCTAAAGACACAAACCTTTTTTTAGTTGAATCTTCCGACAATGAGTGGCCCACAATCTAGAAGAACCCAAGAAAGCACAACAGAGTAATACATGACTGAAATGCACAAATCATAATAGTTTGGACATTTTAATTTAATATTATATTAGTGCTGTCAATCGATTAAAAAAAAAAAAAAAAAATTTATTTTTTTTTTTTTTAATTATTTGTGATTAATCCCACCTAATATTAAAGTTTTTAAATATTAAAGGGGTCATCGGATGCCCATTTCCCACAAGCTGATATGATTCTTTATGGTCTTAATGAAAATGATATACTTTGATTAAAAAATGTTCAATGGTTTTGTAAAACAACACCCTTTTTACCTTGTCAAAATGAGCTCTGCAAAAATCATCTCATTCTAACGGGTTGTTATTTTAAATGCAAATGAGCTCTGCTCGGCCCGCCTCTCTCTGCTCTCTGTGGAGTGACGAGCCTGTTTACTTTAGCCACGTTTAACCGCTAAACTTCCTAACTACCACGTTATAAGGAAAGGCGATCGCAAAGATTCATTAAAAAAAAA
>JAHKKF010495496.1:0-14039 GCA_019740295.1 Labeo calbasu | reverse complement strand
ACCAGAATGAGATGATTTTTGCAGAGCTGATTTTGACAAGGTAAAAAGGGTGTTGTGTTACACAACCACTGACAGTTTTTAACCAAAGTATATTATAGACTTTTCATTAAGACCCTAAAGAATCATATCAACTTGTGGAAAATGGGCATCCGATGACCCCTTTTAAAAGAGCTGGGTGATATAGTGGTGATGAAACTAAAATGTAAAGCAGTTGAGATTTTTTTTGTATAGTATATCGCTTTATGCGAGAATGTGTGTGGATAACGTTGGATATGACCTAATTTTATATACAGGAAAAATATCAGTGGAATCAATTTCAAACATTTTTTCCAGGTGATGAATGATGAAAACATTGAACCAGTCAGAATTCAGCCACTTTAATGAGCATTTAATAAAGCAATAAACCCCAAGCTTCATGTTGTGCCTAACCACACCCCTTAGCTTTTATAAATTCACTGTAAACCACGGCTTCACAGGGTTTACTGCTTTTATAAAACAGTTATTCCATATACATAGTAAGCTTTCATTAAATAAAACAGCAAATAAAGTAATTATATTAATAAAAACATTATTCTTCCGCCAAACAATGTAGTTCCTCAGAAACGGTTGTGGTTGCAACAAAGTTGCAACACACAGCTGTAAATAAAGGTGTATGTTTGTACAGTAATTTACAACGTGGCTCAACCAATCAGAATCTAGGACCAGAATCCGTTTCATAAAAAACATTAGACGTTATTGGTGTGGACACTAATATGGTTATTGTTATAGTTATCATGCTTGATGTGAATGGGCCTGTAACTTTTTAATTGTGTAAAATTATTTTAACATAACTTAAAATTAAATTGTTTTGTGGCCCTAGTTGAAGTTTACTGATGGCCTCAAACAGACAAGTCCCCAAGTTGAGAACCACTCGGAGGCAGCTGTGACTCAGACATGAGCGTATTAAACTTTTTCTTACTGTCATTTACTCATCCTTTTCTTGCATGTCATTTATGGTGCAATGGCCTTGTTTACAGGGCTACTGAATGATCTTACACTTAAAAATAAAGGTCCTTTATTGGCATCAATGAAGAACCTTTAGCATCCATGAAAACTTTCAATTACACTGTTCACTGAAAGGTTTTTTGAGGAACCAAAAATGGTTCTTTTATAACATCACTGAAAAACCCTTTATTTTTAGAAATGCAGATGCTAGAGATAAAGCGGGAATGTAACCTGAAATATCAAACATCTGTATCTGTTAATGTTAGTTTTTTTTAAATCATCTTTTTCTAAAATCTTCTGTTATTGGACATTAAAGGTGCTGTAGTACAGTAGTGTGTTTTGATTCCCATGAATGAGTAACGAGCCACAAGACATGTATTTTCTTTCAAAATGATTTAGTGATTCACTGGCATTATTTATTTACATGGTTCTTTTGAATCACAATGATCATTTAAAACAAATCAAACCTTAACATTCCTGACCACAGAAAAGACAAAGTTGTCTTTTGGTCTGTTGGCGAACACGTAAACCTATGGTCATCTTCTTATCCTACGTAAACAAACAGGTCCTGGTACTCTTTCGTGTTAACACTGTCCCCCAGCAGGCTTGGGTAATGTAAACATTTAGTAAGCAAAGCCTTTCCAAGAAGACTGGGACCCGTGCCACAGACTAGCACAGGGTTTAAATGGAGGTGCCAGACGCCGTCACTGCCAGGCCCTGAAATTATTACTTCACATCAGAGTCTGAGAGAGAGAGAGAGAGGGTTCATGTGAGGGAAAACACCTAATGAAACATAAAAAGCTCAGAAAAACAAATGAATGTTCAAAAAGAACGACTGAAAGTAAAAACAGACTTTCACTTTAAGTCATCAACTGTACAGTAAGCAGTGTAAAATGAGAAGAAACATTGGAGAACTATACAAAGACAACCGATCCTGAAGTTTTCTGTCCTGGGATCCCTCCCCCATCCTGGAATTAGTCTCAAATTTGGCCCTTGTTCAAGTATGAAAAGATCAGGACAATGAAGGCAGGTGAGGGCGAGTTTTATGCACAACCGAGAATGAGATTATGTGCAGGCAGACGCTGTGTTGTGAAACAACAAAAAAAAAAATGAGAAGGGCTAAAAATGCATAATTATGCACGTTCCAGGCCGAATACAAAATGTGTCCAAGGAATAGGCCAACAATATGGAGCCTTTTGGTTTAGTGGTGTGTGGCAAATCTCTCTGAAGCGAGAGGCAGACCTTTAGAAAGTACGGGTGGAATAATTTGCTCACTATTGTACGTTTCAATACATTTTTCGTATTCAAATAAATCTTGAGCTAGTCCGTCCTTCATTTATATTCTTGGCTACTCAAAATGGCTTAAAGAAAGCGTATAAAACGTGGTTTCTAGACGGGACGTGTCCTAGTCCTCCTCATCTTTGCTTGTGCAGTGAGAGCCGCTGTGATGGGGAGGAGGAGAAAAGAATGGTGAGGAGGTGAAGAAGGGAAGACGGAAGGTGGGGGACGGAGAGCGCTCCTCGCGGACCGGACTGCTGCTGGGGCTCTGTCTGGGACTGATGGCCTGTAACATCCGTCCTTTTCCCTCCTTCAACATGTGCTTCTGTTAGACACACAAAACATCATATTAGTGAATTTCACCTATAGACAAGTATGTATTTTTTTAAAAATTGCAATGAAATGTACTTCTGTTCACTGAAAATCGTGTCCCCTCTACTATAGTGCGCATACACTACCAGTCAAAAGTTTATAATAATTACAATTTTAATGTTTTTGAAAGATGTCTCTTATGCTCACTAAGGCTGCATTTATTTGATAGAAAAAACAAACATTGTAAAATATTACAATTTAAAGTAACTGTTTCCTATTGTATGTTAAAATGTAATTTATTCCTGAGATGCAAAGCTGAATTTTCAGCATCATTACTTCAGTCTTCAGTGTCACATGATCCTTCATAAATCTTTCTAAAATACATGTTGCACCAGATTTGATGTCAACAAATTTAAATATAGCTGCAAGCAGCAATTACCGGGGTTCAAACGCTGTAAGGAATTCAAACACATTTGAAAAAAGACATGACAATCACAAATCAATGATTTAAAAAAGCATTTTTTGCAAATCCAGGCAATTTACCATAGAAATATGTTTTTTATGGTTATGACTGTTTTAGCGCCAGCTGTGATCTGATCTCCTTAAAACTTTGCATGCTTGTTTAGATTCACCTGTCGCATGTGCTCACCAGGTTTTGTGAAGTTTTTCTTTAGGCTTTATAGAATTTGGGTAAATTTGGGCAGGCCCTTTTTCTAAACGCCCCTGTTATAGCTTCCCAAAGGGTAAATTTCAACATTTCTTTGATAATTATTGGACTAGAGAGTCCAGAGAATTGTATTGCAGTGTTTTTTTCAAGATTAAATGACAAACCTAGGACTAGTTCGCAAAAGTAGGTTTTTTCATCTTCGTGAGAGCACTGGTTCTAGAAGCAAAGCTGAATAAGGTGCGTTATGTGCGAAAAACCGTGTCACGAACAAATGTTTACGACCTTGGAAAATGCAATATTGCCCCCAGTGGATGATTTCTTTCAAATTTCTCTCAGACCTTTGGGTCGTAAGTCCCACCGTGTTTCGCTCCGATCGACCTCCGTTAAACCTGTGTAACAGGTGCTCGAACTTTGTTGGCCAATGGTGGCCATGTTTTTTGAGACACGCAAATGTCCTTGTAGTGGTGGTACTTCGGACCAAGACTGTGCACAGCAATTTTCAGTTATAGCCACTTGTATGTTTTTTCCCTCTTATAGTGCCAACAAGTGGTCAAGCTCTGAAATTTTCATCCTGCAACGTCAGATTGAGCTCTTACATAAGTGTTCTGAGTTTGACGGAGGTACAGTCAGAAATATCGGATGTGGATGGAAGAGAAAAATTAATGAAAAATTACAAAGAATGATTGTTCGAATGGTGGATAAAGAACCCAGATTAACTTCCAAACAAATTCAAGCTGATCTGCAGACACAGGGTACCACAGTGTCAGCTCGCACTATCCGTCACCATCTGAATGAAAAGGGACGCTATGGTAGGAGACCCAGGAGGACACCACTGCTGACACAAAGACATAAAAAAGCAAGACTGGAGTTTGCCAAAACCTATGTGACAAAACCACAATCCTTCTGGGAGAATGTACTGTGGACAGATGAGACAAAAGTAGAGCTTTTTGGTAAAAGACATTATGGCACTGTTTACAGAAAAAGGAATGAGGCCTTCAAAAAAAAAAAAAAACACAGTCCCTACAGTCAAACATGGTGGAGGTTCAAAAATGTTTTGGGTTTCTTTGCTGCTTCTGGCACTGGATGCCTTGACTGTGTGAACGATATCATGAAATCTGATAATTACCAAAGAATTTTGGGCCGCAACGTAGCCAGTGTCAGAAAGCTGCGTCTCCACCAGAGGTCATGGGTCTTCCAGCAGGACAATGACCCGAAATACCCAAAATTCCAGTAGAGAGGTGTAAGAAACTAATTCATGCTTACAGGACGTGATTGATTTCAGTTATTTTTTCCAAAGGGGCTGCTACCAGGGTGCCAATAATTTTGTCCAGTGCATTTTTTGACTTCTGTGTGGAATTGTATTAGATTTGACTTTTCTTCTCTGTTTTTTTTGTGTTGTTCCAATGCAAACAAAAAAAAATAAGCACATGAGTACCAAAACATTTGCAACTGCAACAATTTTCTGAGAGATGAGTTGCATTTTCTGACAGAATTGCAAGGGTGCTGATATTTTTGGTCATGACTGTATCTCATTCCATTCAGGAGTTACAAGCATGTTACTAAAAGCGGCCCTGCCCCTTTTGAAAGTTTTGGTGCTCCTTTGCAGGGGTGAGTCGAAAGTTCATGTTTTTTTTTTTTTGTGATAATTATGGATATTCACCCTCTAGAGAATCTTTCTGCACCGGTTTGGTTTTGATCGGGCAAAAAACCTACGACTATTTCGCAAAAGTATGTTTTTCAAAAATTGTGAAATACCCGAAAATTTAGCTGAGGCATGTGTTTTGTCCGCCGTGAGCCAAGGATTTCAAAGACATAAGACACTTGAGCCTGCTACTGACGGTTTGGGAGTTATGAGCTATGCGCTTGAACCCCTAATTACTTCTTGTGGCTTATCAGTGGATGACAAATACAGAGCATCTCACAGACCATTTTTATGGTGCTTTCCCCCCATTTTGGAGCAGTAAATAGTACATTGCCAACTTTTAACACTTTTATTACAGGAAAAAAGAACAACTAGTACATTCTGCAAAAAATCTACTGTAATCCACAGAACAAAGAAATCTTATGAGGGGAGTAAATTATGACAGAACTGTAATTTTCATTAACTTTTAATTTATGTATTAAAACATCAATGCTCAAGATGTATGGAAGAGCTTCATCCAGACTCACCAATGCCCCATCTGGCCCGAACATCTGCAGGAAGTTGCCGATGAACTCGCGTGACTTCTCCTCCCATTTCTGAATGAGGTCGATGCCCTTCTCCTCCACCTTCTGCACAAACTCTTTACTCTTTTCCTCCACATCCCGGACCTTCTGCTTCACCTTATCCACGTGCTCCTGCAGGTGGTACTTCTTCTCCTGGAAGAAAGAGGGCAGCAGAGCTGACATTTTGCATCAAATCCAATACTTTGATAAATAAATCAGAATAATTGGTCACACTTTATTTTAAGTTCCAATTCTTGCTATTAAACCATTAGCTATAACATGTGCCTCAATAAACTACAAATTTGCTGCTTATTAGCAGTTATTAAGGTAGCTGTTAAATTGAGGTATTGGGTAGGATTAGGGATGTAGAATATGGTCATGCAGAATATGTGCTTTATAAGTATTAATAAATAGCCAATATGTTTTAAATAGGCATGCTAATAAGCAACTTGTTAATAGTCGTTGTTGTTTAATTAGTTGTTAACTTGTTAATAGAACTGTTCCCTACACTAAAGTATTACTGAATGTTTCCTTTCAATTGCTTTATTAAAAAATACACTCACGTTAATGAAGCTGACATTCAGCTCTTTGGCAGTGTAGCCTCTCTGCAGATTGCGGCGCACGTAAACATCGTAGTCACGTACGATTCGTGTGATTATGTCGGATGTGGAAATGCCCTCTGTTCTCTGAGTGGGTGCGAACATACCTTAAAAAAGAGAATTTGAAGAGTACATAGTCTAACAAAAACTAAATTATTGACCGCTATTTAACTGTATTATGCAGGTTTGTAACACCTACCTGCTTCCTTTATATGTTGGTAAACATCATCACTTCCTGCTGAGATGTAAGGGATGTCGTCATGGGCGACAAAATCTATCTGGGGAAAACATGTCATCATGTCAGTGTTCATTAAGACCTGTGAGACTGAATAAGACAGTAATCATGAACCACATTCAAAACCTGAGATAATGGCAGTATTTATCTTAATAGTTTGTTGTACTTTGTAAATTATTTTTTAATGTTAAAGAATAACATAACACTGTATTTTACAGTGTCCTTGATACACATTGCATGTACTAACTATAGTAATAACAGTAAATTATGCATAATAATAAGCAACCAACCCTAAACCAAACCCTAACCCTATCCACAAGTTTCCTACATCCAATGAGGCCTTGCCTCAAAAGTGGGAGCATCTTCCAGTTCGAAGTAAACAAGCAGGACATGACACTCATTTATTCAATGGTTGACAGTAGTGATGGGCAAATGAAGCGTCGTGAACCACTGAAATTTTCCTCTGACTGTTTCGGGAAAATGTTCAAAGCTTCGGGTGTGTCGAAAACAGCGCGATCTGGTGGTTAGTAAAAATAAAGCAGTCAAAAGCCTGTCAAAGAAGCTCCACTGGCATTCACCAAACATTCGACTCATGTTACATGCACAAACAAAAAACTAACAGTGTGTGTGTTTGTTGAATTTCTGTCTCTGACAAATTAATTTACTCATTAAACTGCATCATTAAATTCCAGTACGGGACAGAAAGAGAGGCTTCGGTTGTCACTGGTTTCGTGATTTCTACGTTAACAACACAAGCCTGATCCGAAGCACACAAAATACCATTGGTATACTGCTTCCACAGCCTCACCGGAAGTTGTACCCACATTCTTTTTTACAGTAGCGCCTCCAAGAAACAGGTGGACAGTACGAACACATTGTTAAGTGCTGCTTCAGTATCATGCGTAATATTTTGAATTAGATATTACCTTATAAATTAGTTGAAATTTTGTTTGTCATTTTCGCGTGAACTATCCCACAACCTTTATGGGTACACACTTTACAAAGTCCTGTGGTAACACTGGGAAATGTACAGTGGTAGCCAAAATGATTAGGCCACTAATATTTTCACCATCTGAAAATGGTTTTAATTCAGTTATTTCTATCTTTTTCTGTAGTGTGTCACTAGGAAATATCAGTTTACATTTCCAAACATCCATTATGCAATTAATTGTACTAAATCAGTGCGATTTTAGTTTGCACAAGGAGTCTGACAACAGCCAGTGCTCCACACAGAGATCTGATCTCATCATCATCCAGTCTGTCTGGAATGACATGAAGAAACAGAACAAACTGAGAAAGACTAAACCCAGAAGAACTGTGGCAACATCTCCAAGATGCTTCAATAAACCTACCTGCAAAGCTGTTTAAGTTTTAGGCACTTGTGTAAAAATGCTGTAAAATGAGGACGCTGTCAAAAACTCAACCGTTAACTCAAACCGTTGCAGTCTGTCAGTCATATAATGGCAGTCAATGGCTACCAAATCTTTGAGAGTAAAAAAAAAAAAAAAAAAAAAAAAAAAAACACACACAAACAAAACCAAATTAAACCCTGCGACACGAAGCGACTGGTTTGTGCGAGAAACTGAACAGTATTTATATCATTTTTTTTTTTACCTCTGATTCTCCGCTATGTCCTACTGTCCTGAGCGCTACTAGATCTTCACAGTGCCAGTGAACACGTCCGCAATCTCTGTGCACTGTGTAAACAATGAGTGACGTATAAGCACAGATCGCTTCTGGCACTTGCGTATACTACGCCAGAGCCCGTACACGTCATGCGCCAGATGCTGTGCATGTGCTCAGGACAGTAGGACATAGCGGTGAATCAGAGGTAAAAAATGATATAAATACTGTTCAGTTTCTCGCACAAACCGATTGTTTCGTGTCTTAAGACATCAGTGTATCGTCACGAGTCGCAGGGTTTAATTTGGTTTTGTTTGAGTATGTTTTTTTTAACTCTCAAAGATTTGACTGATTGACAGACTGCAACGGTTTGAGTTAAAAATCTTTGTTTGTGTTCTACTGACGAAACAAAGTCACCTACATCTTGGATGCCCTGGGGGTAAGCAGATCAACTTATTTAAAACTACATTTTTGGGTGAACTATCCTTTTAAGACCATTTTTAGCTGGTGAAAATACTAGTGTTCTAATAATTTGGGCCACCACTGTATATTTACATTGCCATTTATGCATTTGTCAGATGCTTTTTCCTAAGCACTCAAGGTATATGTTTGATCAGTTCACGCATTTCCTTGCCATCAAAACCATGATCTTAGTGTTGCTAGTCCTATGCTCTACTGTTTGAGGCACAGGAATGAAAATATAATGTTGATCTGGATACTCACTCTGTGCTCGGCCAGAAATTCAGGTGTGAGTGTCCATGGAGCGTTGCGGACCACTTCATCAACATAACGACAGTGACTCACTGCGTCGTACCGTTCATCTTCATTCATGACAGTGAAACCCTTAAATTTATGTGTCAAATCATCGCTGCACACTGAAAAAGACAATAAGGTTCCATTTAAATGTATTTGTTAACATTAACTAACAATAAAAAATGTATCTGAAGCACTATCTTAGTTAATCTCATCATTTACTAATACATTATTACATTTTATTTCTGGTTATATCTGTTAATATTATTTAATGGATCTGCAACATCATGAAATGACAATGAACAGTTGTATTTTTATTAACAGAGCTGATTTATTGGTTAAATCCGACAGGTTATACTATTACAGGGATATGTGACAAAAGATGTTTGTTCAAACTCACCACCCACAATGAGATGCGTGTTGGGGAAAAGGCACTTGGCCTGCATCAAAGCACGAGCGTGTCCGGAATGGAACATGTCAAAGATCCCGTCAGCATAGACGCGAACTGGACGGTCCTCTAAAGAGCAAAAGAGAGCGAGCACACGTACAGGTCATGCAGAGAGTGTGTATACAGCGAAGGTAAGTGTGGGTAAAATCAGCATTCACGCACCTGGAGTGCCACGATGGGCTTCTTCCATGCTAACACGAACATACGGGGTATTTGCAGCCACCAGCTCATCAGCGAATGGTGCAGGTTCAGTCAAGCCCTAAAGACACACATAAGATGAGTCTATCACATGTACATGAAATTACGTCATCACATTTGAGTCAACAACCTTCACAACACTCACCAAGGTCCTTCGTGGAAGTTTTCGGAAACACTCTGCCTCCTTCGTCTCACCATTCAACTCCTCTCTCTTCCTCTTTCTGCCGTGGCCTGAACTGTGCGCCTCCATCTATGCATAGAAAAAGAAATATACTTTTATACTTTTCAGTATGACTCGCGTGCTACAGTCTTCTTAAGTCATACAATAGCTTTTTGTTTGTTTTGCACAAACATATGCACAGTCAAGTACTCCCATTGAGACTAGAGATGTATCTATACAGTGTGAATTAACAAAAGTCCTAATTAAATTGCTATTTATTTTTAGATATAACAAGCAACACTCAGACAAAAAACTGAGTATTATACAATTTTAAATTCCACATAAGGTTGTTTTATATCAGCTCAGTTATATTTATACTCAACTTTGTTGTTGACATATAAACATTTACGTTTATACACTACCAGTCAAAAAACATTTAAGATTTTAAATGTTTTATAAAAGAAGCCTCTTCTGCTGGCCAAACCTGCATTTATTTAATCCAAAATACAGCAAAAGCAGTAATATTGTGAAACATTTTTACTTTTTTAAAATAACTGCTTTCTATTTAAATATATTTTAAAATGTAATTTGTTCCTGTAATCAAAGCTGAATTTTCAGCATCATTACTCCAGTCTTCAGTGTCACACGATCCTTCAGAAATCATTCAAATATACTGATTTGCTGTTCAAGAAACATTTTTTAAAATTATTTTTATCAATATTTAAAACAGCTGAGTACATTTTTTCAGGATTCTTTGATGAATAGAAAGATCCCAAGATCAGTATTTATCTGAAATAAAAAGCTTTTGGAACATTATGTCATATGTACACCATTCAACACCTTGTAGTCAGTTTTTTTTTTAAGAAATTATAGAAATTAATACTTTTATTTAGCAAGGATGCTTTAAATTGATCATAAATGATGATAAAGACATTTATAATGTTACCAATGCTTCCTATTTAAGATAAATACTGTTCTTCTGAAATTCAATAAAATCAGAAAAAAATCTGATTTTATTCAACATAAAAACAACAACAATAATAAATGTCTTCTGAGCAGCAAATCAGAATATTAGAATTATTTCTGAAGGATCATCTGACTGGAGTGATGATGCTAAAAATTCAGCTTTGAAACCACAGGAATAAATTACATTTTAAAATATATTCAAATAGAAAACAGTTATTTGAAATAGTAAAAATATTTACTTTTTTTTTTTATATATAGATACAGGCTTGGTGAGCAGAAGAGACTTCTTTAAAAAAAAACATTACAAATCTTACTGTTTACCAAAAAAATTGACTGGTACTGTATAAACATGGTTAAGTTTATAACTTGAGAAACAACTTTCTGTGGTAATCGGCAGTACATTATGTGACAGACATTGTCAATAGATCTCCACCAGGCACACTGGTTTAATGATGGGTCAGTAGATGTGCATGAGCAGTAAAGAAAGCCACGCTGACCCACATCATTTCAATTGATGAAGATGTAGGACAGGCAGAGATGTGGCACAGTTTACAAGAGAGGGGCATTAGAGCAGAAAACAATCAATGTTTTCATCCCCGTTTTCTTCCTTCTAAATTGCTCTATTGTTCGCTCAGTATTCACTTAAATGCCCTCAATATGTTCAGCTATAAACCTCGTATGAAAGCACACAGACCTCCAGGCTTCCCACACCTCTGACCAATCCACTGTCCAGCCATATGTGGACCACAACTGTAGTTTTTAAAAATCAACACTAATAAAAATCATTAAAAGTGACCTAAAATCAGCCCATAACTATATGTTTATATGTGTATAACTATAGCTACTATAGACACTTTCATGACTTTTCCATATGCTGGACTTTTTCATAGGCTCTTTGAACTATGATGTTCACGACTATTTAAAAAAAGCCATAAAAACTATAAAAAAAGATAAAACAGCATAAACATTAAAATACGATAAGATACGGCAAAAAACTAACAACTATATGTAAACGGTGTTGCTGGATAAAAGTATCAGAGTAACGCCAATGAATAGGACTTTTCCTCAATGCATAAAACACCGTACACAATTCAGAGTAGGAACAACTAAATTTAAAGTTTTTACTTTAAGTAAGACAAGGAATTTTATTTTAAAACACGATAAGAGATGTAACGTTAAACTACTAACCTTGATTCAGAAGCTTGTTTCCTCTTCGAACACGCCTTTCAAAGATATCATAAGTTGAAAACCGCGCTCGACTTATGAGCGCCGGATACGTTTGAACAACCCATTTCTGTTTTAAACACTTTATAGTGCTGATACGCTATATGCTGCTGCTGCTGCTGCTATGACAGCTCCCCCTTCTCACTACACCATCATCACCACTGCTCAGTAACAACACGCACACATCCGCTCAAATGCCACACTTCCGCTTTGAAATCATGCCATCTAGCGGTCACTAATTGCAACAACCGCTAATAAAACTACAAGAGTGTAGTTCTGCAGTCAGAGCCAGACTGTTTTCAAACTTTATGTATAATATAATATAATATAATATAATATAATATAATATAATATAATATAATAACGCGACACTACATAGTGTGCGACATAGGACAAAGCGCAAAAGGCTCATTTTCCTCAAAGCTGGATGTATTTGCTTTGCGTTTTTTTTTTTTTTTTTTGCATTGTAAGGGTGTTGTTTGTATCTCATTTCGAATTCTGTTGATTTTATCCACTTTATTTTTTCCATAAGAGTGCCATTTGTAAATTTTATGGTTCTGGCTTCCGGTCTCATCCTCGTCCAGCAATTTTCAGCTGTACCGTACAAAACAGCTCATTTTGTTGCTTGATATTGCAAATGGTGTGTCTTACAATATTACAGTTGAAGGCAAAAGTTTACATACACCTTGCAGAATCTGCAAAATGTTGATTATTTTACCAAAATAAGAGGGGTCATACAAAATCCATGTTATTTTTACTACTGATCTGAATAAGATATTTCACATAAAATACGTTTACATATAGTCCACAAGAGAAAATAAAACGTGAATTTATATAAAAGTGACCCCGTTTAAAAGTTTACATATGCTTGATTCTTAATACTGTGTTGTTACCTGAATGATCCACAGCTGTTTATTTATTTATTTATTATGTGTGTGTGTGTGTGTATTTGAACCCTTTGCAAGACTGTATGATTTTGAGATCAATCTTTTTTAAATGAGGACAGCTGAGGGACTCATATGCAACTATTAGAGAAAGTTCAAGAACTGGGGGGTGAAAACTTTTGGAATTTGTAGATCAGGGTAAATTTAACTTATTTTGTCTTCTGGGAAACATGTAAGTATCTTCTGTATCTTCTGAAGGACAGTACTAAATGAAAAAAAACAAAAGATATTTAGGGAAAATAAGAAAACTGTACATGTCTTCATTCTGTTCAAAAGTTTTCACCCCCCGGCTCTTAATGCATCATGTTTCCTTCTGAAGCATCAGTGAGCGTTTTAACGTTCTGTAAAAGTCGCATATGAGTCCCTCAGTTGTCCTCATTTTAAAAAGATCGATCAAAATCATACAGTCATTGTTGGAAAGGATTCAAATACACAAAAATGCTGAAAAACCAGAGAATTTGTGGGACCTGAAGGATTTTTCTGAAGAACAGCGGGCAGTTTAATTGTTCAGGACAAACAAGGGACTCTTGAACAACTATCACTAAACAAAAAAACACAGCTGTGGATCATTCAGGTAACAACACTGTATGAAGAATCAAGCATATGCAAAATTTTGAACAGGATTATTTTTAAAAATTCAACTTCAATTTTAAAAATTCATTATTTTTTTCTTGTGGACTATATGTAAATGTCTTTTATGTGAAATATCATATTCAGGTCAGTGCTAAATAAAAAAACAACAACATGCATTTTGCATGATTGTTTTTATTTTGGTAAAATAATTAACATTTTGCAGATTCTGCACGGTGTATGTAATCTTTTGACTTCAACTGTATTTTAAGATATTAACTTAATTATGAACACACTGGTTTGTAGTGCAAACAGTTTATCTTTTACTGCATGTTGTTATTCTCGTTATTTCCCTAAAACAGCTAATGAACCGGAAGTCTCGCCCATAAACTTGCTTTTGCACTGAAGAATAAGGTGGACAAAAAATTACTTCTGAAATGAGAATGTTGCCGACAAATGCAGCCTATTAAGTCTTCGAAATAAGAGACACAGAAATTGAATCATTTATTCAACAGATTCATTCAGAACAGTGATTGGTTTCGGAACAAAACTACAGTTATTTACTTTTATCATGATGTACTTTGAATTGGAAGTCTTGCAGTCTTTGAAATGTCAATCTTTAAATGTTTCTAAAAAAGTTGAGTCCATTATCAAGGTTTCTTTACCAAAGCTAATATGTGATGCGATCACACCCTCTTCAGGAAAGAAATAACATTATGTTATATAACAATATTAAGAAACCCCTAAACAGGAGATGGGAGGAAAAAATATATTTCAGTGCTTTCTCTCAAAATTATATCATTGGGTAATTACACTGTATAAAAATTGAAGGCATAAGGGAGCCGTTATAAATATGCGGGGAATCGAAACGGC
>JAHKKF010495490.1:0-25062 GCA_019740295.1 Labeo calbasu | reverse complement strand
GATCTCTGCTCTTTATTTTTCTTTTTAATGCACACTCACCCATTTGCTCTGCTGTTCACTCAAAGATACCCACAAGTCTTCTATGCCCTGTTTACCAGTCTTTAAATTCTAAACAAGTATCTAAACACATGTAAACAGGACTCACCCACTACATCCAGCGTGTAGGTGTGATTGATGGATCCATAGGCGTTCTCCACCACGCAGGTGTAGTTTCCTTTATCAGAGGGAACGACACTCTCCATGATTAGAGTCCAGTGCTGGAGTCGGAGCTGAACGGGACAAATTAAAAGCAAACTTAGTAGAACAGAACACATTCAGATTAGGTCAGTCACTTGTTTATGCAACGTTCCCAGCCTGTGAATCGTATTTGATTACATAACCAAACACAGGTGGTTGTTTTGGTTTGTTTTCTCGAATTCGTCTCAAACAAAACTCCATGTTTACCATCTATTATCCTCAATTTCACACCTGTGTGTGACGTCTTGCAAAACGAAGGGCAAATCTGACAGCGGCACTGACAGAACAAACAAGCGAGAGAGAAATTGGCTCAGAAGACGAGGGTTTTTCGAGCAAGAGCACCATGGGAAAAGTAATATCGCCGTGCCGACAGACGAGCAAGCTCCCGCCCCCACCCCAGGAATGCAGCTCTCGTGACTGCAGGCCACAAAATCCAGCGTCTCTTCCATGGAGACTTTCGCTACACAAGCCTCGGCCTACCGAGACCCTTCAAATGACGACAAAATCAGGGTTCATCCACCTAAGGCACTTCAGTTGTTGCATTATCCATAATCTTATTTTATGAAACATTTTAAATCTTATTTTGACTAAAAGCTGCCGTCTAGGCAGAAGGTGGAGACTTTTTTCATGAAGATTTGCTTTGTATATTGCAAAATGCAATTGTAATCAGGGTTACTTTAGGTATCCAAGACTAAAATCATTAAAAAATACATTTTCATTTAAATATAAAACATAAAATACATGTTAATTGAAATATAATTTAAATAAATAAAATACAAAATATAATAAAATAAATAAACTTCAACTGAAACTGAAATAAAATGTATAAAAACCACAAAGAAAAAGTGGTAAAAAAAATCTGAAACTAATAAAATGACAAAAACACAACAAAATTACTATTGCTAATATATCACTAAAATTAACAAAGCAGAAACTATAAAAAATAAAATCTAATTCAAAATATTAATAAAAACTATAGAAGTACCTCAATGATACTAAAATAACACTAGTTTCTGAGACATTTAAATTTGTTTGTTTAAAAAAAACATTTTAAAAGTTATTATTGTTATTATAAAACATTTACTTTTAAAATTAAACACAAAAACACAACAAAATTACTAAAACTTTAAAATTAATGAAAGCAGAAATTATTAAAATTAATAAATCAAATGTTTTCATTAATTGTTAGCTGTCATTAGTTTTATTAAAAGGTTTCATCTGATCATGACCAAAACAATCAATGAAGGGTTTTTTTTTTATTTGTAAACAGGCAATATCCCCAAATAAGGTTCTAAGTAAAATAAAATAAAATAAAATAAAATAAATCTCTCTGTAACTACTGCAAATGGCAATTTGAGTCTGGATTATTGAATGAACCCTTCAAATGACGACAAAATCAGGGTTCATCCATCTAAGGCACTTCAGTTGCATTATCCATAATCTTATTTTATGAAACATTTTAAATCTTATTTTGACTAAAAGCTGCCGTCTAGGCAGAAGGTGGTTTTTTTTTATTTGTAAACAGGCAATATCCCCAAATAAGGTTCTTCAAAGCGAAAAAGTAAAATAAAATAAAATAAAATAAATCTCTCTGTAACTACTGCAAATGGCAATTTGAGTCTGGATTATTGAATGAACCCGTTCACAGCCCTGTAGTCAGGCACGGATTCATATCCGAGTCTTCAGACCAATCGAGCGTGAGCAGCTCAATCATTAGTGACCTTCTGTGCGGATCAGCTGTGTTTTCAGAGAAGGAAGTGCAAACAGACACTGATCGGGGTACATTGACCAATCGCCCCACACATCTATTACACTTTAACCAAGAGTCAGTGCTTCACCAGCTGTTTCACGCCAACAATTCTGACTCACGTAAATCTGCATGTACAAAAAATACTTAAATCTACCCATTTAGCTTACTAAATTTACCTAACCATTATTAAATTTACCATGATGAATTCCATTTCCCAGCATTTGTGAAGATCTCTTACCTTGTAACCACCCATGCGATCCTCCTGTTTGAAGGGTTTTCCGTTTTTCAGCCAACGCATTTCAGGTTTGGGATTTCCCGCCGCCGCGCACCGAAACTTCACAGTGTTGGCCGCGGGGACGGCGTGCAGCTTTTTCTCCATCTTCTCCGGCGAAGTCCAATGTGGCACCACTGCAGGAAAGAAGACGCAATTACAGCCATTTCCATCATCCAAACATCAACAAGAACCACACACTTGCAGTGCACTACATATATTTCTTTGATGTGTCGAAGCCTTTAAGATTACATGCAGCTTTGATATGCATCACATAAAACCTCCATGCAAACTGGAGATGTTTTTATCTACGCCTCCTCTGTTATCTGCTTTCAGCAGTTCATAGATCAGTCCCTGACATCTACAGTCTGTTTTCTATATCTATGTTTATGGAAAAACTTAGGATCAAAGCCAGAAACAGTAGCTTTTGGATTGTACAGTACACTGAAGATGAATCAGTACAGTACGCGCAACATGTTTTTAGCTCACTGAGTTCAGAAGATCGGCATTAGGGTCGTACAGCAAATTAATTCAAAAGCAAAATTGCAATATTACTTTGCGCAACTGCTAAATCAAAATCAATTTAAATAAATGCAATTTATGCAAAATAAATATTACAATTATTGCACTATAATAATAAGTTCATTTTGGGCTTATGTGCCTGTGCATTGAATGCAGTGTTGAATAAAATCAAATCAAATCAAATAAAGTAATGCAACAAAATAGCAAATCAATCTGAGGTCAGTTTTGATTCAACCCCAATATCCCGGCAGAAATGCACCATTGCCAAAAGAGAGAAAGCTGGAGCCCGTCTGAAACTCAGCAAGGGGAAACAGGAAGGCATGACCACGGATGCAAATCGAAACAGTTATTCACACTCGCAGCACTGCATGACTGCACCGCCCATCTGCTTAATGGAACCCTGCAACTCACAGTGAGCGGCTTAAATAAAAACATATTCCCGTTTGCTCTGAAAACACACAAGAGAAAAGGAGGATAAAACAAGTCGGCCCAAAAGCGCAGCGGCTTGCCAAGAAGGAACTGGACCATCACATCCAATTTCTTTTGTTCGACAGACATGCTAACCGGAAGGTTGCAAGCGACTTGATATGAGACGTGTAAACAGACATCTTCCCTTCAGCGTGAAGGCATGCTAATTGGTTTTTACTTCCACGTCTATCTGTCCGTCTGTTTTCTTTCCTCACCACCCAACTTTTTCATCTCCTCTCGTGGGAATTCTTTCGTAACGGTCGTTGTCTTTGACCTCAGCGCCCTGGCGGACAGCAGACTACATGTCTGCAAGCTCGACTCCTTTTAACTTTATTAACGGTTCAGGTTTTCATTGAGAAAACGAAGATGGGAATGACCCTCAGACATCAGGGCAACAGGGTCGGATGTCCTGGGAAACCCCAAGACAGGTGACCTCCAGTGAAAGATGGACTGACCATTGAACCTTTATTCACATTTTTCTCCAAAACCCCATGACTATCAACAAATACCAGCGGTATCTGCAAAAATCGGTCAGTAAACAGAAATGCTGAAACATTCCATCAAATTATGCACAGAAAGAAACAACATTCAAACCAGACCTTTAGACTTTAAACAATCCCAGTGTTGTCTACTCCAGCACACCTCATAAGCAGGCAAAACATCTCGCAAATAAAGGAAACTTTCTCGTGAGAGGGGGAAGAAATGGTGTTTTTGAGACTGCTGTTATTGAGGCCCCTTTGCACAGAAATATCAAAGAGTTCTGAGTGGTTCAGCTGGGCAGAAATCCAACCCACTGAGCCCGAAACCGCCCCAAGCACAATGCTAAACACCCCTCCATCCCAACCCCAATCCCCCCCACACCCGCCTCAGCTCCACTCGTACACGGCCAAAGGCCAGACCTCCAAAGCATACACAGAAAAGTGTTGGTGCAGATCCAAACCAGAGCCCATTAGCTGCACGACCTCGCTCCACCCCTCTTTCCAACAACCCTTTTTAATATTTAGTTTTGCACAACTCAAAACAGATTCTCTTGGGTACGGCGATCGTTTCAACAGCGGGAATGCAGTCAATATCCTTTCCTCACCTGTCACGGCTTCTCTTTCACATAAAGTTCTCAAAAATCTAAAGCGATTAGAGTTAACCATGACCAAAAAAACACAGAAACTGGAAATAAGTTGGCATTTTTGAACTTACAATTGACCCTTCGCAAAAACCCGCCCTTGTCTGCCTATGTCAGACAAACAACACCGCTCTCACACTAAACATCACGTTCTCACGCAGTGTTATGATTGATCAGATCGCCTGTCAATCAAGCTGTTTGTAAAGGGTCAATTGACCCTTCACAAAAACACGCCCTCCTTAGTTACTGTTGCTATGACAAACAATGCCACTCTCACACTAAACATCATGTTTTCACGGAGTGAAAAATACAATGCGGAGCAAACTGGAAACTGACAACACCCCGACAGACAAGACAGAGCACATTACTTCATTGTCATTTTTGAAGAAATTCAAACAATAAATACAGTTTTGTGGCTCTTCAATGTGTTGTGACACATCACTTTATTAGATCAATCGAAACATGAACCGATCATCTTTTCTTCTTTACTTAAAGCACGAAATAAACATGAATGAACATCAGAACATATTTTATTTCAACTGTGGACAGACATCAAAACACAATTTTTCAAGTTTGTCCACAAAAGTTAATCTACTCTGCTGTTTGATTTGTTTGTCGGACAGAATGGTGGATTCGGGATTATGACTGATCAGATCGCCTGTCAATCAAACTGTTTGTGAAGGGTCAATTGACCCTTTGCAAAAAAAAAAAAAAAACGCCCTCGTTAGTTACTGTTGCTATGTCTGACAAACAATGCCACTCTCACACTAAACATCATGTTCTCACGCAATGAAAAATACATCGCGGAGCAAACAGAAAACTGACAACACGCCGACAGACAAGACAGAGCACATTACTTCACTGTCATTTTTGAAGAAATTCAAACAATAAATATCGTTTTGTGGCTCTTTAATGTGTTGTGACACATCACTTTATTACCTTACTAGATTAACACACAAACTGATCGTCTTTTCTTCTTTACTTAAAGCATGACAAAAACATGAATGAACATCAGAACATAATTTATTCCAATATACACACTCTCTTGTATGATTTGTTCGTCGGACAGAATGGCGGATTCAGCGTTATGATTGGTCAGATTGCCTGTCAATCAAGCTGTTTGCAAACGTTCCATTCCATTGTCCCCAAGTCAACGGGTTTTTGGCGTGAAATAAGGTCTGTGGTTATATTGTTATGTTTTATTTTAGCAACATGAAATGCATTGGTAATACTGTTTCATGCATTTTTATGCGTCTTGAAAAAGGTGAGCAACTGGCTAAATGGGACTATAGAGGTTGTTGGATGCATTAAACATCATCATGTCGAACAGGACATGCTCGCTTTACAGCTTCGCTGTGCTTATAATCACACTCCTGCAAACTATTCTAACTTAAATTTTCCAACTGGTAGATGTTGCGCAACTGTGGTGTAGTTCCTTTATAGAGTAACTTTAGCAAAACATGTAAGAATCAACATTTTTTGATGGTCACAGAGCTTATTTTTCTGCAATAATCCAAAAGCCAATGGAAAGAGAAATCCTTGTTGAGGAAGCCAGTTAACTTCCGGGTTTGCCAACAAAAACACGTCATCCTTGCAACATAAGGTTTTTAACATCTTCGAAATGTTCTCTTTTTTCGTTAATATCTCAACTCCGGTCTTTCCCTGCCATTCTCAATTCAAAACACATCTCTAAGCAGCTAAATTACAGACAGGCCTCTCATGGACCTGAGAAATGTAGAGCACAAAGGAAGAAGGAAAGAGAAGGCCTGGAATTTTGGGAATGTGTCTGTGCTGGAATTGCATGGTGACATAGTTAACATCAGACTCCGCTGCAAGCTTGTCCTGTCACCAGAGTGTGGTTTTACTAACAAAAACTGCAAAAAATTGTTGCATCTACAGCTAGTAGTTGTTTATACCTCTAACAACTTGACATTGGAAACACAAGTGCATTTCACATGGTGCTCTGTGACAACTGGTGTTCGGCCCCCGGTCCCGATACTCACGCATTTGCTCGCCGTCCACCCCGACATCGTCCGATCGCTCCGTGTCGTCCTCATCGTCACCAGATGAGATGGCATCTGCAGAGAGTACC
Organism: Labeo calbasu; assembly: GCA_019740295.1. Taxonomy (NCBI): domain Eukaryota; kingdom Metazoa; phylum Chordata; class Actinopteri; order Cypriniformes; family Cyprinidae; genus Labeo; species Labeo calbasu. Next base: position 18,602 of record JAHKKF010495490.1, on the reverse strand, counting down.
GGGAATACTGTAACCGTGCTTTGTTTCACCCTCACGTCTATGCTAACTATTGCTAATCAACCATTCGCTCTTTTTGATGCATTATTATAGTAATAAAAGCGTTGAACTCGACTCATCCAATCAGAATTTACAGTATAATTTTTGAATACATTTTTTATTAGTATTAGTTTTACTTTTTGGAGTCTTTTATTTCAAATTCAATGTTAACATGTTTTAGCACTGATACCATACTTTGCCATTTATTTGTTATGAATAATCGTTTATGTCCATGCAAAATTCAAAGAAAATAAACAAAGGAGATGAAGAAACTTTTGTTCATAATTACTGTATTAAATTCAATTAAACTGACTGACTAACATTGAATATGAATATTTATATATTAATATATGTGACCCTGGACCTCAAAACTAGTCATAAGGGTCATTTTTTAATTGAGATTTATACATCATGAATAAATAAGCTTTCCACTGATGTATGGTTGGTTAGTACAGGACAATATTTGGCCGAGATACAACTATTTGAAAATCTGGAATCTGAGGGTGCAAAAAAATCTAAATACTGAGAAAATCACCTTTAAATTTGTCAAATTAAGCAATGCATATTATTAATCAAATATAATTTTGCCCCATACAGTGTATTTTTTGGCTAAAGAAAAATCAATATTTTACAATATATTTTTGGCTATTGCTACAAATAAACCCATGCTACTTAGGACTGGTTTTGTGGTCCAGGGTCAAATATTTAATATATTTATAAATTAATATAAATATATAATAATAATATATAATACATACATAAAATTGTATACGTGTGTGTGCATTTTAAAAAAATAAATATAAATATATAGCAAAAATAACTGTAATGTGTCATTAATGTTACTGTGAGGTAAGTTTGTGTCCAATAGCCCGGGAAAATTTATTTTAGAAAAATATTTTTTTTTGTGACGTGTTAAATCAGACAGTCAAAATGTCTGTATAACACAATGACAAAAAGTACAAGACATAAGATAACATCAGGCATATGAACTTACACGATCTTAATACTCAATTTACGGAGCCATCGAATGTTGTAAAAACAACACAAACAAATCTCAAACTCAGAACATCAATCCGAATGCTGCATGCAAAGCCATTTTAAAGACTACATTTTCCACTTCATTCAACAGTCATACAGAACTATTCAATTTCAGGTAGATACGGCGTGCGAAGACTCATCTATGAATTTCACAGTCTCATTCAGCAGATGGCGCCACCTGTGGTAGACAAGCGTCTCACCTGTAACGTTTACGATGAAGCAAAGCGTGTCGCCGGCCCGGGAGCCCGCGGCACTGCACGCGTACAGGCCCGAGTCCTTAGGGGTGGCGTCGCGGATCTGTAGCCACTCCTGATCTATGAGCGTGCGGTTGTCAGGGCCCAGCGAGGAGCCGTCTTTGGTCCAGACGATGGCGGCCGCCTCGGGCAGCGGGCAGTTGAGCTTGAGCAGTTCACCCGGGTGCACCGAGCACAGGGTGGGCTTAGAGTTTTGGTTTTTGGTTGGAGGCTCTGCAGAGCGGAGGGGAAAAGAGAGGAGGGCAGGAGGAAAGGGGTGACAGGGTGCACAGAGAAAGAGAAAGAGTGTAAGACGTAGAACACTGCACCAAAATAACATCCCTAAAGTGTCTAGTGTGCAGAAGAAGCTTCAATTAAATGAATAGTTCACCCAAAAGTCAAAAAATCCCAAACACAGACACCTCAAAGCGTCCCATTAGCTGTGAATTGTGTATACAGAGCGTTTCTGGAAGCATGCAGCTGTACCAGTGGGAAAAAAGTGTGGCATTAGCAGTGCGCTGACATGAAAGAGGTGCCAGTCGAGAAATGGAGCTTAATATTTGTTCATTTCATAAACAGAGCCTTCGGTTTTCCTTTCCCTGTCATTTCAACCTCGACCTCACGCATTAGAATTAAGCCCGTTATTGCCGGTTTATTCCATTATCTTTAATTATGCTCTACAATAACTATACTGGCTCACCAAACGCTCATAAGGAATGCTGATAGTGAGGCACCTAGAACAGGAAAATCAAAGGCTTGATTTCAGATTGAAATAAGGTAGTAAGAGCATTCAGACAAAAATAAATAAATAAATAAATCCAGTGTAAAATGCTAGAATGCCCAAAAAATAACTCTTTCAATATAGTGTCAGTATAAAAATTAGGTTAATTTTGCATCATACTATGTATGTACATATATGTATGTATGTGTGTGTGTGTGTGTGTGTGTGTATATATATATATATATATATATATATATTTTCATATTCATATTTATATCCATGTACACAGTTTTTTAGATTTTTACATCTGTTGGGTAAATAAGTGAAAATAAATAAAGTGCATACTACATGCAAACAAATAAAGTGCATATTTTATATATATTTTTTATGTATATTTGTATATTCTATGAATTTATTTTTTAGATCCTGATTTTATTTTAAAAAATAATAACAATAATAAAATACATTTAAATATTATATATAAAATAAAGTTACACACACACACATACATACATATATATATATACATATATATATATACATACACACACATATATATATGAATTTATTTTTTAGATCCTGATTTTCTATTAAACAATTTATTTTATTTTATTTTATTTAGGTAATTATTCATATTTACATATTCAAAAATTATTTTTTACTCATGATTTAATTTTTTTGTTTGCATTAAATTTACATTTGTTTGGTAAATTATAACACCATATCAGCTAGTTGTGTGAAGCAATATGTGATCAAGCATTTAAGCTAAACATACCAACTATATCCATTTCAATTCACCTGAGATTACACTGAAAGCAAAGCCAAGATGAACAGAAATCAAACGCTCCAATCAGGCCAAAATGAGAAGCAGAGAGAAAGGAATTCAGTAAAGTTATTCTATCCATTTAATTCACTTAATCTTATGGGTAAAATGATAAACAAAGGGACTAATGCTGCACTGCCGGTGACCGGTGCCTTGATGCTGATACACAATGACTCAAATGAGGTTGAAACAACCTTCAAAAAAAAAAAAAAAAAAAGCCATCAACACTTGCCAATACAGATGGTAACTGTACAATCTGTATGATACAGTTTGAGCAACACCAGCAAAGATATTAAATTTCTTGGCAATTAACATAGCTGGATGATTAATCCCAGACCACAGAAATGCAGCCCAAACCACAGACACGTTCAACGAAAACCAAGGACTAATTGTTCAGTAATTTGGCCAGTGCACCATGATCCACGATACACTTTGAAACAAATACTGAATGTTCAGGTTCATACTCAGCGTTGAAGGACCACTACTAAACTTCTGACACTGTATATCCCACAGTACTAACAATAACATATTGCATCTAAGCGGAAACTATGAATTAAGACAGACTAAACAGCTATCGAAGCATACAAAAAGACATAAACTTTGAAAGCGAGAGGTATGGAAAAACATGGTCAGACTTGTCAGAAATAATCAGCGGCGCAGAGACACTCCCAACCTTTCTCGTAGTAACACACCTATCTTCCTGCACATTCTTGTCCTATTGTGACCGTGCACAGCTTGAACTACACACCACAGGAAGGGAAAGTCATATGACTTGCGCTCCGTCCTCAAGGGGTTTGGAGTGTGCTTGAAGGGCTAAACTCTCTCCCCAGGCACGTTGCCCTACACACGTTTAGTTCCCGTATTGTTCCTTTTTGCGCTACTCCGGAAACAATTACCTTTTCCTTTATGCTTTTCGCGACGGTGCGGCCTTAGAACGAACTCTGCCGTTGATTGATGGGACCGGTATTCATTGCCTTGCTCTTCCGGAGGCCTCTGTTTGTCCAACTGTTATTTAACTGTAATTGGTTGCGTATTTCCCTCTATTGTACGATTAAAGACAAACTGAAAAAAACGAGGCCTGCTCCCACTCAAGTCCTGTTAGAAGGCCAACACATGTGGATCAGCTTCTTTTTCTTTTTTTTACATACACACTTAGGATATAGCATGACCAGTGGATAAAGCGAGTCTCACTGAACTTTTAGTGTATAAATAGCGAACAGATAAAACACTGAGGGGAGTTGAAGTAAGCAGTGCATGCTGAAAGCAGAAAGAGCCATGCAAAAAAATGCAGAAAAAAGACAGAAGAGCTCTCCAACTAAATAATCCAAATTATTATGCTTTACACATTGACAATTTTATTTAGAGCAACTTCCAGTGCATTCAAGCTCATTTTATTTTAAATGTTAATGTTTCATTAATTTTGAATCGGTACAATTTATTGCAAATTAAGATGTTGCTACCATTGTTTTACCAGACTAACCAGCCAGTTTCAATCAGTTTTAGCTGATCAAATGACTTTGTCGACAGCTTCGTAATTCAATGTTTAAGAAAGCTTTTCTCAAGGTACTACGATAAATTTTGTCCGTTTTGGCAGTGGGGAACTTGATGCAAGCTCAACCTCTATAAACATTTGACATGCTTTCATTCTCTTTATTCTTCAGGTCCAGTACATCTGTTCTTTACCATCAACACCACCTCCTGCTCCTCTGATTTGCTCTTTGACCTTTCACCTCTCACCCTGCCAACCGGCCCCCTGCCGTCCTCAAGACACCGACCATCCACAAATCCACAACCTGTTGACATCTTGCAAATTCCAGATTTTTCTTCTTGGGAAAGGTCAGCGTAACATCCTACTCTACCACAATAAATGTAGTCTTTTCCTCATGGAATAATATGTGAAACACATGCAGGGAAAAAAACCCTCCAACTCCATTTCTCGAGGTGTGACTGTATCTGTTCTCTTGTGTTTTGATGGGAAGCCTATTGAAAAGAGCGCTGTGAGCGGCGGTTATTATCAGGAGTGACGGATACGGACTGTCTCGCACTTCCCGTCCGCTCCACCAAGTCTCATTTGCGCCTCCGCTAGAACAGATAATTAGGCTCTTGACCAACTGTGACAGGATTCAGTCCGTCCAATTCTCACACTATCATCCTTCTGTCTCCGCCTGCTTGGCGACATGGAATTGAGACCGCTGTGCGCTTCACTGAGTGCACGGGGTCAGTCGGATGAGATACGTCTGAGACGAGGCAATGATGAAATGGCTCTCTGATAACAGACACATTTCCACTTGTCTAGGATTTCCCAACCAGGGAGCTGCAAACCCCCAAGTGTTCATAAAGGTACTAGTATATTTGGTGACGCCAAATATATTTTAATAAAAACTATAAATATGAATTAAAATTAAAATCTAATCTTATTTATTTATTTATTGCTTTTTTGCATTTTCTCATCAAGTCGTTGTTTATGTCAAATGTAATTTAATAAAAATTCATAATCTTAAAATCTAATTAAAACATCACAAACCTTTTTCTATTATTCTTATGGCTAAAATTATTTATTGCATGTAAACCTTAACTTTGAAAATATCACATAAAAGTATTCCATTTAAAAATAATCATTTTTGCCTTTTGCCCTAATCTTATGGCCAAACTTATTCATTTTATTAAATAAAAATTCAATACATTACTTTAAATTCATTTTTTTAAATGCTTTTTTTAATTAAAAGAAAACATTTAAAAAAATAATATATTTTTATTTACCTTATTGGCAAAATTATTAATTAAATTGAATGATGTGAAAAATATTATTTTAAATCACACAAAGTGATTCAGTTTTAAAAATGCATTTTTGCATATTTCTAAAACTGTTTTCTCCCATGCAAAAGTCATTGTTGATGCCAAATATAATTTAATAACAATGCTTAAGTCTTACAATTGAATTAAAACATCTTCTTCCAATAATCTTATGGGCTAAATAATTATTAATATTCAATGAAAATGTAAAACATTACTTAAAACCATACAAAGTACTTTAATTTTACAAAAAACTTCATCAGAACAGTTTTCGCACATGTAAAAGTTGTCATCATGATAAGTGACCCTGGACCACAACACCAGTTTGCAGCAATAGCCAACAATACATTGTATGGATCAAAATTAGCAATGCTAAAAATCATTACGAATTTAAGAGTTCCATGAAGATATTTAGCAAATTTCCTACCGAAAATATATCCAAACTTACTTTTTAATTAGTTGCATAGCTAAGAACTTCATTTGGACAACTTTAAAGGCGATTTTCTCATTATTTAGATTTTTTTGCACCCTCAGATTCCAGATTTTCAAATAGTTGCAACCCGGCAAATAATTGTCCTATCCTAACAAACCATACATTAATGGAAAGCTTATTTATTCAGATGATGTATATATCTCAATTTCAAAAAATGAGATATATATTTATGACTGTTTTTTGGTCCAGGGTCACATATTTGGGTGAACTGCTATACGGTTTCAAATCTATTTTAGATGGCGTTGCTAAGTGGCCAGATTCACCTTGAGGTTTTAATGACATTCTGGACCCTAGATGTTCCTTAGGTCCTCCTTACAAGTCTAATAGCAAAATGTATTAGCACACCTGCCCTCAACAAGCACAGCTCATCTCTAAAGGACAAAAGGTGTGGGACGAGTCACACTCCAAAGATTAGTAGTTAGGGGTTTGTTTAAACAGCAATAGTGATGCTTACCTTAGCAAACACTGATAATTAGATCACAGGGGTTCAGCAGACAACCCAACCGCCCCCCACACAAGTTAACTCCACGCAAGCTGCTCATTCGCCCTGTTCTATTTTCACGTTCCCCTCCTTCCTTATTTTCTCACCCTTCCCATTTTCAACTCTGGTTAAATCCCAACACTCTTCCGTAGCCGCTCCTTTTCTCTCCTAATCACAATCGCCTTTCAAATTGTAATTTTGGCAAGCTTTATTGTCATGACAATGGCATGCCCAAGCCAAAAGCACAGGCCTCTCAGGGGCGCCCACGGCAACACAAGCATCCGGGCAAATCTCATTGGCCAACTTTCCCTCCAAAACCTCTGGAGTCACGTATAAACACTGGAATTTGGTGTTGGATTTGAGCAAACTGCTAACTTTAAAATTTAACACGTAACCTGATCTTTACTGTTTGCACGTCAGACATGAATTATGCATAAAATCATGCGACTTTTTTTCAAGAGAGGTGTGCTAGTTAGTTCCTAAGTGATTTAAGTGAATAAAATGAGGGGGAAAAAAATAAAAATCACATTGACTTAAAAGTTACCTTTTATGGCTGGGTCAAGTCAGCAACCAACTAGCAAGCACCTGAAAAACTCAGGCAACCACCTAATGTGCTAAAAATAAAATAAAATAAATGTAGAAAAAAATTGGAAAATGTAAAATAAATAAATTAAAAAATTCTAATAAATTCCCTTTAAATCCCTTTTTGCTTTCTAATATATAGTATACAGCACACACGTATTACTAAAAACACTACAAAGGTTGACAAAAGCCAACAACTTAAAAAAAAAAACACTTTTAGTTTGTTTAGTGGGAGAGTGAGGCTTTATTCACCCAAGAAAACACAATAAACAAAGGGTGTGAACTGACACTTTTATTACAGGGACTTACTATCATGATTTAGGGCGTTTGGTATAAACAGAATGATTCGCCCAGGAAACCCCCTACTGTATACAGGTGGTCACTTTAAGGCACGCTAATCGAGAGGCTGAGCATCTCCCACAGTTCTGCTGTATTGTCGTTGTCATGAACAGAAACGTCTGGGTTGTGAGAAGAAAACCCTTGGGCTAAAAAGAAATTGGGGATGATTCCGATTCTGGAAAAAAAAGAGCGATGGCAGGAAAGACAGCGAGAGAGTCGCTTGGATCTCCATCCAATGTTTTAAACATCATCAAAGCTTCGCTTGACTGTGTCTAATTCTGTCCAAACCAACAGGGCACACACGCACACTAAAACACCAGCAGAACCACTCCAATGACAATAAATAAATCATACAATCCAAATAATAACGATCCGAGCTTGCGCGATTCCACATTTTCCACCATTGGGTCAGCTTGGCCATACGTCTGGTTCCAACCACAAACCTTATGGGGCGGCAGGGAATAAAGGGCGAAGATCTTCAACTCTATTGTGCTCTGAGCCCTGTCAGATTACATTTGATCCAAGTTTGCTTTCCCACACTTTCACAATGTGTTGTTTTCCAACCTCTTAGAAGATTTCGACCACTCTCACAGACTTTATCACGTAGCTGTTCCAAATAAAACTTATTTTAGGAGCACCATTGCTGATTCGGAAAGGTAATGGAATATTCTACCATATCACTCCCACAGAAAAAACAGTTCATGAATTCTAAACTGATATGCTATCTTAAACAATTATCCCTCCCAGAAACACAACCAAGCCCTTGGTGGGCTTTGCATGCATCAGGTGGGGGCTGTTGTAGTTTCCCCCCAGGGGTGGGCGTTGAATTGATACATATAGTAAACATGTTTAGCACAACCATTCAACTAGTGGAGTTGCATCTGCACCACAAGAAACTCATGTGGTTAGCGCTCTCCACCTTTCACCAAAGCAACTCAGCCTATCCACATCACATGACTCCACTTCAACCACTTAATCCTCCGTCACATGACTTCCCGTAATCTTCCATCATATGATAGGAGAGAAAAGTGCAAATCGTCTTACAAAGTTCCACAACATAGACCACTTACAGTTAAGCATCTGACTCTGGACAAAAGATAACCTGTAGAACAATGCAAAGCGATATTGTGCAATAGAACATCTTTTGTATTTGAGACGTTAAGCGAGGCTTTAATCTTAAAGAAACAGTTCATCCAAGCAAGCAGAATCTTTCAATTACTGTCATTGGTTGAAAAATGGCTTTAAAAGCCATTTACAATATGTAAAAATGACAGTCATGCAGGTTTGGAAAAACACAAGTTTGAGTACAGGGCTCTGCAGTGCTATGAAAAAATATTTATGAGCACCAGTGCGGCTGACCCGATCAGTATATTTGTGTTTGCGCTGATGGGAGCTTCAAAGGTTTCTATGTGTTTTTGCAACGTTGAGTAATGTATCACAGACACATCTCACGAATCCTTTCATAAACACAGTGTAGAGAGAGTGTAAATAAGAGATTCATTGTGCAGTGTAGGGAGCTTTGTTGATTATAATGGAACTTTGTTAGATCAAGATGAACTAAGATGAGTGACAGCTTTTAATGATTTTTAAGGGAGTTTGTAAATGAGATACTGATTTAATACAACAGTCAAATAAACCAGAAGTTAATTTTAAGTGACTATAACACTATCGCCTGATATTGCTCTATTTTATCGTCAAGTCACAACCGAGCCGCTGCGCATCACCATTCAAACACAGCGGTGTTTCATTTATGAATGAACGTGTGTTTTCAACGAATCTAGTCAATGATTCAATTTCCCATTCATAAAGGCAGTCTCATGCTTTATTCCTGAATGAATCAGCCGTTCGAACGAATCAAATGAATGATACGATTCAGCAATTAAATCAGCTACTTGCCAGCAACTCTCTGAGCCTTACTACAAGCCACTTTTGTGTTCTTCTGTGCCACCTCTGTAGTACAAATTAATTTTGTTAATACTGATTTCATTTGATTGGTAACTTCTTCTTATTCTGTTGTTCTCATTAGGAATTTTAAAAGGGTTATAAAACATAAAAGATGACATACTTTTAATGAAGTCAGAAAAATGCCATTACAAAGGTAAAACAAAATTCCCCTGTAAATCACTTTAAGGAGTCAAATATCCCCTCATAATAGGAAGGCTAATTTTTGATCAGATGATTTGATTATTGATTAGAAGGTGCTCCTGAAATTTTAACTGTGCTGCTAAAAGTTTTAAGTTCTAAAAAAAAAAAGTAAGCGTAGAGCTCTGAAGTAAGTAATGACAGAATTTTATTTTTGGTTGAACTTTCTCTTTAACCCTGCTATGGACCTCTTTTAACCCTAAGGTCAAAGGGCATCTGGACAGTGTTGGTTGGGGGTAGGGTGGGCGCTTCAAGTGATTGTGTTTGACAACCCTTTAATTAACATAGTGATTAAAGCCAGAAGAACAAAAGCAGGCTTATCCAAAGCAACAGTTCTCATTACCTGCTGCCCCAAACGAAAGGGAAAAATCACATCAATAATCGTAACTCCTAATGGTAGAATGTGGCAAAGCTGGGCCAAGATACGCCACTGGGAATTTACCACTTCAGAAAGTGCCAAAGAACCAAATAAAATGAGTGTTTTTACTTAGAGTTAGGAATGAAGACGATGACAAACCACATCCCGTTAAAAGGAAGTCAGGAAAACCTCCAGAAAGAGCGGAGAATCTCTTGTTTCATTTTACTTCGAATCTGCAAGCATATAAGGTTTATTTTCTTCCCAAACAAACTAATACGGGTTGGTTTGCATCTGCATGCCAAGCTAGCAGGTATGTGTGTGGTCCTCAACTCTGAACAACATTAAACTCAGACAGATGGAGAGAGAGAAAATATGGGGGGAGAAAGGAAAAGAGACGTTACGAGTGGAACCACAAAAATCCTAAAAGCAACTCTTAAGAAACGAGCTGTTGTGAGCGTAGCATAGAAAAATAATTCCATACATTATAAAACCTCAGGGTTCGCGGTTCAAAGACGCCAGATATATGCTGAAACCACTTTCTCCACATAATTATCGGCGTTTCAAAGACGTGCTCAATGCAAAAGAAGTACTTCCTAGGGTTTGCATACAGCAACTCGTAAAACCTCCAAACCACACATCGTTGCAAACCAGCACCTCCTCAGAACTTTCCTGGCTGTCTTGAAGGGCTGAACGCGAGCGTTTATGAAAAGCTAAATCCCATAAATCTGCACTAACTAATGATGTATGAAGCCATGAGGAATCCTACCTATACCACGAGAAATTCTGTGCGGCGATGTTTTGTTTTACCCGAATTCCTTATTTTCCCAAGACTTCCCCCAATAAAAACAAAATATTTTCACACATAGGTGCAGCTGCGTAGAAGAAGAAGGTTGTTTTTATAGCGATTAAGCAGTAAAGAAGCATCTGTTTTCTTGTCACCACTGAACTATCGAGTATTCCTAACAAGATCCTGCTGTCAAAGCTGGGAACGCTCCTTTTCCTTACCTTCACGTTCACTCGCAGTCTCCACCCTCTCAGCAATCCTTGACGACGGCCTTGCCACGGACGTCGCTGCCAGGGTCAAAAGTAGGAGCGCACCCAGAAGCCACCCTCGGGCGGACATCCCGTCAGCAGCGGGCGTGTCTCCCCATCCCCCCCTCCTCGGCCTCCCCCTGGACACGGATCCCATCTGAGGAGCTCCACCCAACCATGAACTGCAGGCTGTACGGTCGGTCACTCACTGGAATTCCCACCAATCACCTGGGCTGATGAGGGCAGCAGAGATCGTGCAGGTGATCCCCAAAATAAAAAAAAAAAAAGGAGAAACAATTAGAAAACTTTCTTTTGAGGACACATAATCCATAAAACACTCTATAGCATGGGCTCTACATATCTAGTGTGAATATTTCAAAGCACAACTATCTTGCAGAGAGTGCGTAGGCCTATGAAAGAGAGAGAAACTAAAGGCCCACATGTCAAAATGCTGTTAAACAAGCCTTGCCACAGACATACCAAAGCTCTGATGCTTTAGACCTACCTACTATCTGACACCTACACACTAACCTGACAAATCAGCCACTGCTTTAAGAGCTACCTGCAACTTTGGCTAACTTTCTGAAGTACTGACATAGAAGACAATAACACAGAAGACAATTTTCCAACATCACTACTAAACAGTGATTTGTTTTATCAGGACTGCAATCCATCTAGTTAAACTAGTTCCAATGCATTTGTTTAAATACACTGTGCATTTGGTAGACACTTTTATCCTAAGCACTGAAGATATTCATCCCTTTACGAAAAGTAACCAAGGTTTTATTATAGTAAAAGTGTAGTAACCATTCGTATAACCATAGTTTTACTACAAATACCATGGTTAAACTATTGTTAGTCTAGCAAGACCATGGTTAATATGTGGTAACGATGGTTTAACTATAGTAACCATGGTTTTTTGGTTTTATTTGTAGTAAAACCATGGTTGATTTTCGTAAGGGTCGATCTATCTATCATATCACTTTAATCTATCACAAGACTTGCATTTCATTCTTTTTTAAAGAACACATTTGGACAAACAAAAATGTGATTTAAACATTCAAAACAAGACCACTGAAAGGAATTGAAAACGCGGGAAACAGTAAGTCAGTGGACAAGCGCACGTCACTCTCTGGAGATCTGGCGCGTAAATGCAGTATTGATCTGTTCTGTGATCGTGCGCTTGCATTTATAGCAGGCTTTAATGCTTGTGACATGACTGACAGCTGCGGAGGTTCCTCTGCAGTTTTTTTTTTTTTACCGTGCGAGGTGAGCAATGCAGGATTTTGATGCTGCAACAAGAATACTGTAGTTTATTCTCATTTCTTGTCATGCGTCATTTAATTAATTTCATAGGTTACATAACTATTGCACTTGGAGATCGCAAGACGCATTTTTGCGCATGCTGGATAGAAACAGTGAGCAAGTCACCGTCAGTGCTTCCCAGGTTTGCTGCATGAGCATGATTTAGAAAATGATTCCCAATGCAATACATGACGTCACCTTTAGAGAACTTTTCTCGCGAAAGCATTGCTTTTAGACCGCTGTCTGCGGCGTACAACGCGTGCACACGCAATCTGAAGGCGTTAATCATCATCCTATTCACATTCAAATCAGAATACACAAAGAGGATTTAATGCCAACGCAAAGAAAAACACCAATGTTCTCCTGGAATCAGCTGTACTGTGTTCTTTGATTACATTTGAATTGTTACTTGAACCTGTGCTCGTTCTTTATCGAGGCCCATTAACAAAACACAAGCCTAATGAGTTTATCATGATTTTATTACTGGAGACTAATTTGATCACTTCGTGAATGGACAGGTTTATCATTAGATCAACTGTAATTAGTATCTAAATTATGATTAGAGTTAATTATTGATTGATTTTTGCAAGTAGCATTCTAGTTTATTCCAGTTTATCACTTAACAGGCTATTGACTAAGGAAATCTAAAACGCACTTATTTAACATGACAAAGCAAACTTTCAAAAGCAAACTTATGTCAGTCTGTTTCGTTTTATCCTTTCGTATCTACAGATTTCAGGGCTGTAGGCCTGGGTATACTCTCATTACCACGATGATTAAACGACACTTACAAAAAAAAGGAAAAAAGAAAACAACAGGTAGGCCAGACTGTTCCTGAAAATCACCAAAATTGTGTTGCTTTTTGAATTCGAATTTAAATTTGAATAGATTGGAGTGTTCTAAAATGCGCACGTTCTAAATGACTGCAGTATATTATGAATGCATTAAAATCATACTTTTGAAAATCAAGACGCTTGAGGACGAGCTATAAATATAAATGGTGATTTTGAGTGGATTTAACCATTTTTACTTATGTTTGACTATATGTGGTATTTCGAAAAAACAAAAACGTTCATATAACAGGTTTTTATAGACGTTTATTTTTATGATTTTATATTACTTATTACATTAGCGTTGGCTTGCAGCTTTCATTTAAGACGACATTTTTAAATGACATTTTTTCTCATACAGTGAAAGCAGTATCTGATGTTTCATAATAAGCACAGACTCATAATTTTACACCCTGCAAGCTTCTTTATCTTTAAAAATAAAAAGCAATGAAGAATAAATGCACGCACACTAAGTGTGCATATATTTAGATAAACTAAGTGAAAATATTTAGTTAAATAACCTTGACAAAAGGCCATCGCGGATCATAAAAGATAGAAGTTATGACATTTTCAGTGAACTCCACGTAACTTTAGATATCCTAGCCTAGAGTATCCAAAATTTGTGCGCATTTAATGTTATATTTGCGTATTTAAAAAGTTGAAGCCACAATGATTAAACATGCGTAAAGCCGCGGCAAATGACAAAAAGTTGCATTTCCATGAAAGACAAGCAAACCTTCGACTGAAATCTAAACAGAAACACAAGTAACTTACAGAGAAGGAGCTGATAGTGAAGTTCAGGATCCACATATAAACGGGGAGCTCATGGGCCGAATCCAGACAGGAATGCGACCAAAACTATTCCCTATTCCCAAATCCAACGGGGCACCGACGACAGGATCGCATGCCAATAGCGATCCACCGATAGTATCCGTGCGTGTTTGTGTAAATCCTTCCAGAAGAGAGAGAGAGAAAAAATTACGCGTCCCAGAAACTTTTTTTCGTCCGTAAACCAAGTTGTTGTTGCTTCACCAAACTGCTCGTGCAAACGCGCTGCAGCCTTCGGCTACACGAGATGCAACACTGCAACAAACAGCGAATAAAACATCCATCCCAAAATACACATCCAGTGACATGAGCGCAGTCTCTGAGGATACTGGCTGTTCTCAGACGCTTTGTCAGGTTTACAGAGATTTTTTCTCTCTCCTTCCAACCCCCTGAAGAAATGTCACTCCCCCCTGAAACCCGAGACGTTTCCTGGCTGATAGTTTTTGGAGTCGGGCTTTCTCCTCCAATCACAGACCTCAGAGCTCCAGCTCCCTCCGAGCGACTCAACCAGTTCTGCGCAATCCTGCAAAGTTTGTCCGGAACTGGGGGTCTCCCTCCTCCCCTGCACAAGCTCCAGTGCTGCAGAATGCCATTCATTCACAGCAACAGCGCCACCTAGTGGCACATCTGTCGGGTTATTAACCCTTTGGGGGTCCCTGAGACCCCAGGGCCTTTTAAATCGCGTACATACTTGGGTCATGACACTTACCATTTCATGGATTTGACATCTTAAAACATTCAGATAGACACAGAATGTCTGTAAATGCTAACAAGTTACATTGTGACGTCTTAAAGATTCTTTCAACAACATATGTTGAGATATGTTTTTTTAATAAAATGACAGTTTGAGAATTTAATGTTGCTATTTTTACTGTACAAAATCATCCACAGCTGACAAATCTATCAAAACAGATTAAAAGTTTGAAATAATTATTTAAAAACGCTTTTGAAAGAATTCCAAAACTTTAAAAACATAGTAGAATATTTTGAAATATTATTTGAAATATAATCAGCATATGAATGATTTCTGAAGGATCATGTGATACTGAAGACTAGAGTAACGATGCTTAAAATTCAGCTTGGCATCACAGAAATAAATGACATTTTACAATATATTCAAATAGAAAAAGTTTTTTATAATTATAATAATATTTCATTTTTATTGCTGTTATGTATTTTTGATCAAATAAATGCAGGCTTGGTGAGCATAAAACTTTTCTTTCAAATATATATAAAAAAAAATCCAGTAGTGTATACTTTTTACATTTTCTGGAAAAAAGTCTAGACCAGGTCTAAAAACATCTAAACATAGTTTAAAACATTTCTGCTTGAACTTAAAATAATAAATAATGAATTGGTTAAATAACATAAGTGGAATATATTATTTAAAATTCCATAATCAGATCATATTTTTGTCTGGTTTTAAGCAACAAGCTGTAATGTTTCTGATTATAATTTTTTCAAGGATTCTAGGAAAATTACAGAGTAAGATTTCAGAGTTTCAGAAGACCAGAAAACTGTAAATTTTCTTTCTAATACAAAACGAATCAATCTATTTTATAGCTATTTTATTATATTTTTTATTTTATTTTATTGGATCTTGAAAGAAGTGGGCACTATAAACTGTCTATCATATGCAAAAGAGCTTTTTTAAAAAAATGTTTTTGAAAGAATTCTTACCAAGGCTGCATTTATTTGATTAAAAACACAGTAAAACATTTTGAAATATTATTTGAAATATATTATAACCAGCAAATTAGAATGATTTCTGAAGGATCGTGCACTGAAGACTGGAGTAATGATTCTGAAAATTCAGCTTTGCATCACAGAAATAAATTACACTTTACAATACATTCAAATAGAAAACAGTTTTTTATAATTATAATAATATTTAATTTTTTATTGCTATTATGTATTTTTGATCGAATAAATGCAAAAATATTATTCCTTATTATTCCTAACTTTTGACCAGTGTATACTTTTTACATTTTCTGGAAAAGAAAAAAGTCTAAACGAGGTCTAAAAGCCTCTAAACAAAATCTAAAACATTTCTGCCTGAATCTAAAATAATAAATAAAATAAAGAATGAATTGGTTAAATAATATTAGTGAAATGTATTGTTAAAAATGGCAAAATCAGATCATATTTTTGTCTAGTTTTGAGCAACATGGTTTTAAGCAGCAAGGCTGCATTCATTTGATCAAAAACACAGTAAAAATATATTATAACCAGCAAATTAGAATGATTTCTGAAGGATCATGTGACACTGAAGACTGGAGTAATGATGCTGAAAATTCAGCTTTGCATCACAGAAATAAATTACATTTTAAAATATATTCACACAGAAATCAGATTTTTTTTTATTGTAATAATATTTGATTTTTTGTTATGTTTTTTATGTATTTTTGATCAAATAAATCCAGCCTTGGTGAGCATAAGAGATTATTTAAAAAAATATTTTAAAGTCTGAAACATTTCAGCATGAACTTAAAATAAATAAATAAAAAACAATATTGTTAAAAAATGCCATAATCAGATCATATTTTTGTCTGGTTTTAAGCAACATTATGGTTTTAAGCTAAAAACATTCTGATTATTATTTTGTATGGGTAAATGGAAAATGAAAAATTTCAGAGCTTCAGATGAGCAGAAAACTATTTTTATTTTATTGGATTTTGAAAGAAGCAGGCACTATAAACTGTCTTTCATATGCAAAAGAGCCGTGTTTAGTTTGGTAAACGCTTTGTAAAGACACGAGGGTGAGTAAATAATGACAGATTTGTAATTTCCTTTAATCTCTGTGTAAGCTGCACTACATATCATCCATACAGTTGCATACGGAGCCCGTCATTTTCCCAGCATTACTAGCTGCGCCTGATAGACTCCCTCACGCAGCTCCCCCGTGGAGCCCTCTCTGTCCCAGCGCTCACACAGGGAGGCTCCCTAATCAATGACCCCTAAATGTCAGAGACTGAGGGGCCCCCCTGCCGCGCTCCACACTCCCCTTCCAAACTGTCTTCTCCATTGGACAGGCCCTTTTCACCGATCCGAAGGCGAAAACTAAAGAGTCGCGGAGGAGAGCGGGATTAGGAGAGGAGGAGGGAACTGTGGCGAATATGCCTTTCCCTCTTGTTTTTCCTCTCTCCTCTCCACCAGGCTGCCCGAGTCTCCTGTTTTTTTTCCCCCCCTTCCTCATAAAAGAAACGTTCCCATTCACTGCGAACGAGCCAGCTAATAAGGCTGTTAAAGAAAGCAGTGAATGGGGCCTTCGATCACGGCTTTTCTTTCTTTAGCCCAGATTCTCTCGCTCACTCATACACAGTGAAGCCATCACACGCTCCCATAAAAGGTGACAGTTTGGATCGCAATGAGAGGGAAGCGAGAAAAGGAGGGGACAGGCCACAGGTTTAGGGGTGTGAAATAAAAGATGGACTATACAGTCTTTCACGCGCTTCCCCATCGCCTGTCCCGGCCAGATTTACATTGTTTTTATGGCTGTCTTACAGGCCTGCCACATTTAGCAAACACAATAGGACAGCTAGTGAGAGTCAGAGAGAAAAAGACAGAATTGAATGAGGTGGGTCACGTCGCGCTGTTCTTCACTTTTCCTCCTCATCCAGCTGAAGATGTTAGGATCTAACCGACGGTATAAATCACATACAAAATCTGATTAACTAAAAATATAGAGTAAGAACATGACTAGTTTACTGCACATTAATGCAACATGTTGTCTAAAGCACCATGTTGCATGCTACTGGCATCAGACTATATTTACATACTCTGTATAGTATGACAGTATGCTTATTTGAACTAAAGCCAATGTGTCAAATTAAAGAACATTTTAAATAGACATTAAATAGACATAAAACATGCTCTTTCAGCTAATAGGCAAATGACTGCAACCCTCGAATCAGGGTTATTAAAATTAACTGAAAGTAAAATTAAAACCATTAAAAAGCATTTTTATTACTTCAAATAAAATAAACATTAACTGAAATAAAATTAAATAGAAAAAAATGATTTCAGCTAGTTGTCAAAGCAAAATTGATTTTTTTTATTAGTTTGGCCTGATATACTAAAATAAAATCTAAATTAAGTAAAAATGTATATAGACATTTAGAAAAATAAAATAAAAAATAAATTAAATTATTAAATTAAACCTACAAAAATGTAAAAAATAAAAAAAAAGAATAAAAAACATCTTTAGGGATAAAATAAAATCTAATCATTTACAATGTGTGGAAATAATAAAATAAAAAAAAAAATAAATAAATAAATAAAAATAAACTACAAATTATTTAAAAAATTTAAATAAAATAAATAAACCAAAAAGAATAAAAAAATATCTTAAGGGGCAAAATAAAATCTAATCAAAGCTTTTACAATGTGTGGGGAAAAAAAACTAAAATAAAATAAAACAAAATAAAATAAACTACAAATTATTTTAAAAATTAAAATAAAATAAACAAACCTCAAAAAAGAATAAAAAAAATATCTTTAGGGATAAAATAAAATCTAATCAAAGCATTTACAATGTCAATAAAAAAAAAAAATAAATAAAATATATA
>JAHKKF010495488.1:0-15534 GCA_019740295.1 Labeo calbasu | reverse complement strand
GGACTCATATGCAACTATTACAGAAGGTTCAAACACTCACTGATGCTTCAGAAAGAAACACAATGCATTAAGAACTGGGGGGTGAAACAGCAACAACAAGAAAAACAGCTGTGGATCATTCAGGTAACAACACAGTATTAAGAATCAAGGGGATGTAAACTTTTGAACAGGGTCATTTTTTATAAATTGAACTATTATTTTCTCTTATGGACTTTATGTAAAGGTCTTTTATGTGAAATATCTTATTCAGGTCAGAACTAAATAAAAAAGAAACGTGCATTTTGTATGATCCTTTTTATTTTGGTAAAATAATGAACATTTTGCAGACTCTGCAAGGTGTTTGTAAACTTTTGACCTCAACTGCACATTTTAAGAAATCAGCAGACAAATGGATAATTGTGCCCATCACATATGGTGTTTAAATGAAATGTACACTGGCATATAAACATTTGCTCTTTTATGCTCATACAGGGCAAATCCAGTTTAGTCCCTGCTGTTACTGAAGTGCCTTTTGCACTGAGCTTTTGTGCAAAGGTTCAGTGTTTTTACCTGCCTGAGGTGTTTTCCAGATGATTTTTTCTTTCTTATAATTGAGCAACACATATCAAATATATTTTTATATATTTTATATTATACAAGGCTGTACAACAAGATTTTAAATTGACAACAAAGATGTTAATTGTTAAAGAAGTTCAATGGTAATTTCATTTCGAAGTCAAAATTTGTAACATTTTACTATTCAAGTATTTTGAAATCTGGGGGGAAAAGTACTTTTAATGCATTTTATTTCTAATCACATTTCAGACTGCTTCCCATACAGTTTGCTTCTAGAAAAAGAAAAAAAAAACGCCCTATTTTCAAAGATGCCTTATAAGGTCTTATCTTTTAAATATTTACTTTGCAATGTTTGCAATGAGTATTTATTATTCCTGCAGCTGGCAAAAGACATACTTTAACAAATCATGACGAACAATATCATGCATACTTTACACAAGAAGACCATTTTGGCACAGCTCTACATAAACAGTTCAAATTTCAACAAACACCTTTTCCTATTGACACATCAGACAGGGCGAGATCTCACAGGACGGGTGACGGGCCAGCAAGATGTGCCTGAGTCTGTAAATACTGGCGACTTGAATTACATCTTCAGCACATGAAGGGCTGGGAAGTGATGTCAGGCCCACAGCTGTCATGCCTGAGCAGTAAAACTAGGGCTAAAGGCATACGGGCGAAACGTTACCTCATTAAAAGCCGTCTGATACAGGAAAGCATGGAAACATGCAATAATGGAAGAGCACTTCCAAAGAAGAGCAAAATCATTTTGTATAATTTTCATATCAAAATATAGCTGTTTTCATTGGAAAGTTAAATGAAAATGAAAGAAAGATTTATGCATTTAACATTTCATTGGTAGTAATAGCTGTTTTTGTTTATTCCAGTGAAATAAATGAGGTTCTTATCTCATTTAATAAGGAATTACTTCATTTCTTTAATGTCTGCCCAGTCCCAGGCCCAAACATGATGAGTGTGTTCAATTTTTCATGTTAAGGTTTCCTGCAGCTCTTCAGATGTTTCCTTTAGAAGCGAACCTATCAATGACGGGGCTTTTGTGGAGAATCGCAGTGTATAAAAGTAGGAAGGGTGATAATGGATGTGGCTCTTGTGCTCCTCTCAGAAGGGGGAACGTTCCATCATTGGGCTCCTATAGGACTGCGGTGTGTTGCCAGAGACAGCTGGTTAGCTGCATCCTTTTCTGCAGATCCCATCATCTTCTCACTGTGGGTCAGAGTAAATGAGTTCTCCCAAAGGTCAAAGGTAGCGCTCCCCTTCCCAGGAGTCCACCCAGCCAGAACAACATTCCCTTGAAACAGGAAGGGAGGGCATTGTCCATATGTTGTCTTCACTCACAGGGCACGGACCTGTTAAGCTGTGACGTTCAGTTAAGAACCGTGAGGTGTTTGAATCCATACCTTTTAGGGAAGTCGAAATGTGATATGACATTATTATGTCAACCTTTGTATCCTAAAGGATAAACTTGGCAGAAGAGCTCAAGTAAGTATCCATATGCTGGTTAAACATCCAAAACCAAAAGCGGGCTCTGTTCCAAAACGAAGCGAGCAGCCTTTTTGCCTACTACCTACATAGACATCCTGTCTGTACTTCAAAAGTGATTAAAAGCGCAACCCACGTCAAGTATTTTTCCATTCATTTTTTCCCATAAGGAAAGGCTTTGTTAAAGAGTTACAAGTCATTAACCAAACCAACCAGCTGTGAGGAGAATCGCAACTTTAAAAACTTTGATGTGAAGCAAAAAAGTATTTTGAAAATCATACAGAAAGATTAATGGCTTTAATGAGGAAAACAACTACAATCGCATGAAGCACTGGGGTTGACAACCAAATTAAGAATGAGAGATAACTATAAAACTATTGATTTAAAGATATTGATTACATATGTATTTCACACTCACAATTTCAAGAGCATTTAAAGAGACCACATTTTAAGTGATTCATAAAACTGGGCAGGTCTTCTGGTCACAATTCTCTGATTGGTGGAGATTTCTTTGCAGAATTATAGGTAATGCAGTTTTCACCAAGCATTGCACGGTTAATAAGTATTATTTAAAAAATAAGTCAAAATAAAATGAGCTGATGCTTCATTGAAGTCAATTCAATTAACAACATTGTTGCTCACAGTAGGTCTGTATTTAAAGGAGAAGTCCACTTCCAGAACAAAAATTGACATATAATGTACTCACCCCCTTGTCATCCAAGATGTTCATGTCTTTCTTTCTTCAGCCGCAAAGAAATTATGTTTTCTTGAGGGAAACATTTCAGCATTTTTCTCCATATAATGGACTGATATGGTGCCTTGATTTTGAACTTTCAAAATGCAGTTTAAATGCGGCTTCAAACGATCCCAGTCGAGAAAGAAGGGTCTTGGCTAGCGTGGCGATCGGTTATTTTCATAAAAATAATACAATTTATATACTTTTTAATGTCAGAAGCTCGTCTTGTCTTACTCTGCCTGAACTCTGTGTGTTCTGGTTCATGACAGTTAGGGTATGTCGAAAAACTCCCATCTCATGTTCTCCCTCAACTTCAAAATCGTCCTATATCGCTGTTTTGCCTTTTTTGTTAAGGGTGTTTGATCTTCTGTGCATGTTCACTTTGCAAATACTGGGTCAGTGCTTCTGCAGCGATGTAGGATGATTCTGAAGAGCCGTAATACACAGAGTTCAGGGAGAGCATGACGAGATGAGCGTTTGAGATTAATAAGTATTTAAATTGTATTTTTTAAAAAATGAAACTAACCGATCGTTTTGCAAGATAAGACCCTTCTTCCTCTGTTGAGATTGTTTACAACCGCATTTGGGATCGTTTGAAGCCGCATTTAAACTGTATTTTGGAAGTTCAAAATCGGGGCACCATATCAGTCCATTACTTCTCCTTTAAAGGAAAAATATCATGAAAATCTGGCTTTTTCCCATGTTTAGATACTTTAATCTGTATCTTCCAACCCAGAAAACGTGAAAAAGAACAGCCCAGCCACTTTATTTTGGTAAGCCTTTCTCTGCAAGTTTGTTAAAAAAAACAAAAAAACGGGTGTGTCAGATTTAGCTCCCCTCGTAATTTAGAAAGGTGATCTTATTATAATATTACCGCCCCTTAATCTGCACATGGCGCAGGCATTTTGTTTTTAGCAAGCGACAGCAGTGTACCAGTTCTAATGCCATTGTGAAAGTTCGGGGAAAGCATTCTAACTGTTCTATTGTTGGCTACACAGACAAGCATTGAACACTATTTAGAGTCCCAGCTTTAGGGGAGACAGGAGAGCAGTGGATTTATTGATTTATATACTGTATATTATTCTGCTCCCACACAGATCTAATATAAACATGCCATTTCTTTCCCAGTTGTTTACCTTCACAGACATAAACAACAGTTTTTGTAACACCTGTGTTTTTAACATAAACCTGTGTGTATTTGACAGTTTAAGCGCAATAAGACATGAAAGAAAACTTAGTTTAGTACTCACATGCCATGTGACAGCCACTTTCTATGTGTTATTGCTTTAAAACGCATGATTTCAGCACGATACACATGATAATCAAAACCAAACAGATGTTATTTGTCAGAGTATCTGAGGTACGAGCTGTAAAGGCACAGCTCTATTCTGGAAAAGGGGGCGGGAAGCAGCAGTTCATTTGCATTTAAAGAGACATGCACGAAAACAACGTGTTTCTGCTTTAACTCAAAACAGGCATTTTCAAAATGATATAATAATCTCTGTAGCTTTATCCGTCATCTTGGATTTTCTTTCAGTTAGCCCGTTGCAATGCATTCTGGGATTGCCTTCTTTGCAAAAGACACATGCTGTTTACATATCTCAATTTTGACTTTTTTCTCAGAATTACATGATATAAACTTGTAATCACAAATAATAAAGTCAGAACTGCATGATATAAAGTCGCAGTTATATAAACTTGAGATGTAAACTCAATTATTTTCATTAAAGTCAGAATTTGCGAGATATAAACTCGTAATTGCGTGTTATAAAGTCAGAATTGTGAGATATAATCTCCGGAGTGTAAGAAAATAGTCTTTTTTGACTTGCTATTGACTCTTTGCCGAGAGTTTGATTGACAGGCGATCTGACCAATCGTAATGCAGAATCTGCCATTTTGTGCAACAAACAAACCAGACAGTGATTAACGTCAGTGGATTTAAACTTGAAAAATGAAGTGTATTGACTTCTTTCTGTGGTTAAAATAAGATACCTTCTCATGTTCATTCATGTTTATTTTGTGCTATAACTAGTGAAGAGGAAGAGATGACCGGTTCACATGCTGGTTGAACTGAGGCGAAACTGTAAGGACACATTAAAGAGCCACAAAACGGTATTTATTGTTTGAATTTCTTTAAAACAATGACCAAATATGAACACTGAGATTTCATACCTAAAGTAACTGCTCCGTTCTCTGCTCCGTGATGGATTTTTCACTGCATGAGAACATGATGTGTGGCATGAGAGCAGATGGCTTGTTGGATGTAGCATAAAATATGTAATATAATATAATTTTATGTTAATATAACATAAAATATAATTTTTTTTTTTTCCCAATTTTAAAAGAGAGTTAGAAACCTGCTTGATGCTTCCATGGGTCATTGGCAAATTGGTATATGATGCAAAGTTCTATCTTTGAATGGATTTCAATATAAAAACAAAGTTTGTTTGTACAATGCACAGCATAAATGAGTACACCCCCTCTGAATAAATATAAAAGATGTATTTTCTTAATGATCACTAATATAAAATGAGCCAATTTTGTTTAAATACTTCTTGGCACTGAGTGTACAAGTTAATGACAAATGCCACATCTGTCCTGTTTAACTCTTGGTCTTTAATGGGGAGTTTTGCTCAGCTCGTCTCTACAGAATCCCCCACAGCTGCTCAAGAATGTTAAGACTGGGTGAAATACGTGTCCACTGAAGGATTTTCACCTTGGGTGAATGAATATCTTCATTGTCATGCTGAAGAAATGCCCAACAATGCAGGCAATGATGGGAAGGGTAGCATTTGCAGATTCAGGTTTTTTTTTTTTTTGTATTACATCACACAGTGGGGTGTGAATTAATAACAGCCTTGATAAAGCACAACTTCCTCATACCTTCAGCACTCATACATCCCTATAGAAGAGCTTTACTACCACTGAACATCACTGTGGGCACCAGGCACTTCTCACTGTACTCCTCCTCTAGCAACACCAGAACATTTTAGATGCTTTTAGATCCAAAATGATTGACTTGGTCTCTTGAGACCAGAGTATGGATTCCCAGAAGTCTATATTTTGTAAATATGGGCTTTGGAAGAGGTTAAATGAGTTTATTGTGCTTTGGCTACAGTAGGTAATTCTGTGAGATAAAGTGTCACTCTTTTCATAGCTTTTGCCGGCTCTGAGACACTTGCATGGTATTTCTCTGGCTCTTTTTGTAGCAAAAATTCTCTCATCAGTAAATAAAAAAGTGAAGTTAAAAGTTAAACGTTAAAGTGAAGAACTGATTATTTCAGGAGCCTTGTCACAAGTCTATTGTTTTTAGAATGTTGGTGCTACTTCTGATATATTTTCACACTTAAAACAATAATTTGGTATTCCTTTTGTACCATTGTCCTCTTTTATGCCAAGTAATAAGTCACCTTCCAAGTGGTTTCATTGCATTAAGATTCAATAGGTTATAAAATGCCTTTAACCGTCAGGAAATTACTTGTCTTTAAAAGGTTTGGTTCAATATACTTACCTGTTAATATAAAATAGCCTTAAACCTTTTTTTTTTTTTTTTTTTTTTAGTTTTATTTAGTAACTTTCAGTAGGGTGTACTCATTTTTTCAACACAACATTTTATTACTTTGATACGAAAATCTTATTTTGCTGAATAATTTTGACATTCTTCTTTGGTAATTGCTCAAGCAGACTTGTTGGAACATTATATCTCCAAAGAACCCTAACGTGTCTTCTAGGTAAAGAGTAATTGCTATGATGGAAGTATAAATACAAGTGCTTTACAATTTTATACAGGATTGCAAAACACTTTGGAAATCATGCCAAATAGTGCAGAAAATTTATCAGAATCGATTAAGGGTAATTTCAATGGCATTTCCAAAGCAACAGTTAGGGCTGGATGGTTGGACCACATGACATTTTGGCACTTTGAATAACAGAAAAATTACAACTAATCTTTTTTAAAAAGTTAAAGTGGATCCATACATATGAGAGGTACTTCATATATATGGCATCTTTTTAATGCATTTAAAAAAATTTAAAAAATTTTAACTAAAAAAAAAGGCCGTCGGACAGAAAATTTAGATGTCATGTCACTGACCCATATACAGTATACACACATGTTGTCATTCAAAATCACTTTCCCTATGGAGAAAATGAGTTTTCACTTCCAAAACTCAACTGTAGCGCTCTACATTCAGTGGCCATTCGCCATCCTGTTAGAATGAGCATCTGTACCAACTTTTCCAACTGAGGCTTAACATCTCCAAGTCCTTGTTTTGCCCCACGGCAACAGCCGGCGTTCCACTTCAGCAAGACGGGCGTGCAGCCATAAACAGCATCACTCCTCACCGACCAATATCGCTCCCTAGAGAGTTTGCTCTGCATTATTGTTAGAGTGCAATTGTATATGGAAGTAATAAATAGCCTTTTTTCAATTCCATCAACAACTGGACATAACTAGCTTCATCTTGGTGTCAGCTTTTAACAGCTCACACTGACCTCAGCAGCAACGTCCCAAAAGCAAAGAGACGGAGCCATTTCTATTGTGACGGGGCAACAGGTGTGAGGCAGGTGCCCAAGCGACAAGACCGCTGCTCAAATATGAATGAGTTTCTCCGGTGCTTAACTGCTGTCTTGTGGTTAGTGCAGTTTTGGCGCCAAAGAAATAGAAAACGGGGGAAAGTATGTGTATTTGTTATTTGTTAGCCAGCTGTCCACTCAGTGTGCAAGGAGTAGAACAAACCTTCATTTAAACCTTGTAATGGGGTTTTGTATTTCATGTGGTTAGCTGTTTAAATATTGATTCTCGATATGGTGATACAACCACAACGCATTTGTTCGGACACAGGTCAGACAGTGGTTCAAAAGGGTGAGTAACCCTAATACCCCTTACGTCTTATCATTATTTACTCACCCTTGTTTCAAACCTGTATGAGTTTCTTTCTTATGCTGATCACTAAAAAAGATTTCAAACAGTTGCTGGTAGCCATTGACTTCAATAGTATTTTTTGCCCTCCATACTATGGAAGTCAATGGCTACCAGCAACCGGTCTTTCAAAACATCTTTTTTATTCAACAGAATAAACGAACTCATACAGGTTCAGAACAAACTGAGGGCGAGTAAATGATGACAGAATTTAGAATTTTTATCTCTTTAAAACATTGCGTTCTTTAAAGTCACATAAAATACAAATTCACCCTATGAGTTTTCTAAATGCACGTTGTTGACATTATTGTGAATGATTCATCCATAAATAGAGTATGATTAAATTTTACATTTTTGAAAAATTATAATTATACATCATCCGCTGGAACACCACTCTGTCGTGAAAGCGGAAGCTAGAGATAATGCTTTGTAAAGTTTTAAATATGGATATTTTTCTTACACAAACACATCAGTTCACTTCAGGAGACCTTTATTAAGCCCATGGAGGCATGTGGAGCACTTTTTATGATGGATGGGTGCACTTTATTGGACTTCAAAATCCCGACACCCATTCACTGCCATTATAAAACTTGAAAGAGCCAGGACATTTTTTAATATAACTCTGTATTTTTAATATAACTCTGTGACTGTATTCGTCTGAAAGAAGAAAGTCATATACCTAGGATGGCTTGAGGGTGAATAAATCATGGGGTAATTTTCATTTATGAGAACTATACCTTTAAGCACACCTAAAAGTGTACACTTTCATGACACATTTCTTAGCACACTTAAGTACACTTTTAAGTGCACTTTGTAATAATGTAAAATTAAAATAAAAGTTTTAGGAGCTTTTAAATCAGTATGTTTTAATAATCATTTGTTATGCTTCAAAGAAGTACACTTATTTTGATGTGTTAACATATTAAAGCACATACAGTATTAAGTGCTATACTTGAGTGTAGTGTTATTTGTTTAAAGATAATATATTTTAAGTGTACTAAATAAATTTAGCAAATGTGTCATTACAAATATTTAAAATCATGACATATAAGCTTTGATATAAATGACATTAAATTCAGTTTATCATAATGCTTGCTCATATGTACAGCAGTACTTTATTTCGAAGACAATAGAAATCATTATGAATTTAGTATTTACATATAATCTTCAAGTCCTGTGTATGTCACAAAACATGCAATTAAGTATATGATAACATTACATTCACTTCTACTCTTTTAATTGAGTAGTTCACTTCCAGAACAAAAATTTACAGGTAATTTACTCACCCGCTTGCAATCCAAGATGTTCATGTCTTTCTTTTTTCAGTCATAAAGAAATTATGTTTCTTGAGGAAAACATTCCAGAATTTCTCTCCATATAGTGGACTTCTACGATGCCCACGAGTTTGAACTTCCAAAATACAGTTTAAATGCAGCTTCAAATGGCTCTAAACGATCCCAGCCGAGGAAGAAGGGTCTTATCTAGCCAAACGATCAGTTAATTTCCAAAATAATTTACAATTTATATACTTTTAAACCTGAAATGCTCATCTTGTCTATTCTCTAGGACGCACATGTGTAATCCGGGTCAATACAGTTAGGGTATGTTGAAAAACTCCCATGTCATTTCCTCCTCCAAATTCAAAATCACCCTACATCGCTGTTTTACCTTTTTTTTGTAAAGGACATTTGATCATCTTTGCACATTCACTTCGTAAACACTGGGTCGGTGATGGGAGATGAGATGGGAGCTTTTCAAACTATATTACCCCGGATTACATAGAGTTTGCATGTGCATCACAGAGAATAGACAAGACGAACATTTGAGGTTAAAAGTACATAAATTGTATTTTTTTTTTTTTTTTTAGCAAAACCAATCATTTTGCTAGATAAGACCCTTCTTCCTCAGCTGGGATCGCTTAGAGCAGTGGTTCTCAAAGTGTGGTATGAGTAGGAATCTGGTATGCAGAGGAATCACTAAATTAAATATAAGTTAATGTTAAAACACAATACATTTAATGTTTATTTAAGTTATTTTAATCATTATTTCAGTTCTTTATTTACCTGTTTGTAAGCACAGTGCAGTGTTAATGTTCAAACTGTGTATTTACAATGTTATTAGGAATAAAACAGCCTCATTTTTGAACTGTGGAGTGCTGTAATTGAATAGTTAGGCCCACTACGCTACTGTATTTTAATGTTGGTCATTATAGTGGTACTTGGGGAGCCAAATATTTTCTGAGGTGGTACTTGGTATAAAAAGTTTGAGAACCACTGGTTAAGAGCCCTTTGAAGCTGCATTGAAACTGATTTTGGAAGTTCAAACTCGAAGTCCACTAAATGGAAACATCATTTCTTTACGACTGAAGAAAGAAAGACATGAACATCTTAGATGACAAGGGGGTGAGTAAATTATCTGTAAATGATCTGTTCTGGAAGTGAACTTCTCCTTTAAAGTACAGTATTTCTGTAATATGCAAGCCCACTCTGTTTAAAAGAGACATTTCCAATAATTATTATTATGCATGTTAATAACAGCTATGTAAAAGATAAGTTATAGCATTAGCCATCACAATAAATTACAACTGCATTTTGGTATTTGTTCTGCTTTTGAAGTCTTAGCATTTAAAATATATTTGACCACATGATATTATGGCTTGACTGATGGTTTGACATAATTTGGCTATTTCTAAAGCCATAATTGCTTATAAACCCACCGACTGCACTGGGAATTTGTGTGGAGGGTTAAAGAGCTCTATTTGTGAATCATGTAAAGGTTTGCCAGCTCCTAAAGAGAGGGTCGATCCTCTCATGCAGCACATTTGAACTCTGTGACTCTTTAACATGAATATGCTTGTGTTGCGATCTAAGGAGATATGCCGTTTATATAAAAGGCTGTAGCCTAACTGATTTTTAGAACTAAGCTATACTCTGCTAAGGCACTTCAACTTTATTAATTACACCTTGCTTATTCATGACACACAACCTTATGTATGTGTTATACCTTATGTAATAAATGCTTGTGCAGTTATCTTCAAAATATTTGCCACTTTTATTTTTATTTTTAATTTTTGAACCTTCTTTAGAAAAAAACAATCAAGATTAGACTATTTCTTAAAAATTGCTCTTATAAGGGTCATTCTATAATTATGGGTACATTTAGAATTTGACAATGTGAAGAAAAAAGTTTTCCTTTTTCCAAAAAACACAAACATGAACTTACACAGCTTTGAATCAATCTATATTGTATAAAGTGCTATATAAATAAAGGTGATCTGTAGTAATATGTGCATAAAACACATTTATGTTTGCTACTGTCCACCATGTTATCGTTACTGGGTAACACGGTTGACAGGTAACTTAGTTGACATTTTTTTTTTTTTTTAGTGTTTTGGGCCTATACTCAACATGGAAGCCTAGAACTACTGAGCGTATGATATGTTTAGAAATATATTTTCATAAAACTTTTTGCAAAAAAACAAACAAACAAAAATTACAGCAATAATACTTGTGTAACACTGTTGACAGTCAGTTAATCCACTCTTGACTGAGGTTTGCTAGTTTAACCAATATTAGGGGAAAGAGAGCGAACATAACTTCTAGTGTTTCATTAATGTGCTTCTAGAGGAAATATCATCATCTTATGCAAATTATGCGAGAATGGGACAAACCATTCCATTTTGAGGGGGGGTTTCTAGTGGGCAAATTAGTTGACAATGGTTTTCGCACACAAATAAAACAAGTTATATCACAGTAAACACTTATTATTTTTGAAGCGCACACCCAAATGTCTTGATAACCTAATCTAACTTAAGGTAAAACTATGAAATTAATTTATATTTGAGGAAATGCAGAGTAGAATGAGCAACTTGAACATCATTTTTTAACAAAATATATGGCTTTTTAAACATATAGAAGTTTGATTAGGAAAAATATAATTGTGTACTAGAAAATTAAGCATCTGCGCTTTATATTGACGAAAACATATTAAAAATATACTTCACGGACATGTGACGTACCCACAATTATAGAATGACCCATAGAGGCCAGCCAAAAGGCAAACATGGCGACATCTACTTAAAATAAAGTAGCAAAATGATTTAAAATTCATATCTCCTTCGACCTAATTGTGGTATTTGGACAAATATATGGTTTAATATTTTAATGCAGTGAGTTAAGTTATAAATAATGTGCTACAAACGACCCAGAGCTCTGGCTCTATTACTGAGGGAAACGTAAACAGAGTAACTGCGCCCTCGTGTGGATCCCACACAGAAATTCATCTCATTCATTCAATTCTGAAGCTATAGATAACAACGCAACAGTAAAATTAAACGTAAACGGACTTTACTAATGTATTAAAGGTCTATTACCTCAACGCGATAGGCAACGAAGATGGCATCCATCCGGTTCCGCTCCCACCTCAATGTTACTTCCCTCACGTCAAATATTTTGCATGTACTAAACATTAAAATAAGCTTCCAACTCTTTTGATCGTATTTCTTGATTTACTTTGAATGTACGACAGAAACCTTACCGCAGATTTGTCAAAAAAATACGTATAAAATATTCGACAATTCAGACACCATTTAAACATCTGAATACCACCGCATCAAGCGGTATTTATTTTAAGGAAATTTTCTGAACACCAACAAAAACCAACAGCTCGTTAGGGTTAGCTTTTTTTTTGGCAAAGAATCATTAAAAACATGCATAATGGTTTCTTAAGGATCATGTGATGTGACACTGAAGACGGGAGTAAGGACCTTGAAAATTCATCATTGCGTCACAGAAATTAATTACATTGTAAAATATATCAAAGCAGAAAAGGGTTGTTTTAAATTGCAAAATATTTTCACAATATTTCTGTTTTTATTACATTTTTTGATTAAATAAATTAGGCTTTGATGAGCATAAAGAGACTCGTTTCAAAAACATTTAAATTCTTACAGACCTCAAACTTTTTTTTTTTTTTTTTGTAGTGTACATGATTAGTTTAATATTTTGTCTAATGGAATGAAATTTATATTTCAAATGTGGCTAACACTATGTATCATAGGTATCTGTATACCTATCCAAAAGTTTAAGACACATAATAACAATTATATATGGAAACTGAGTTTTAATTTAATAGGACACTCTGTAAAAATTGTCCAATTTATTATAATAGATCAGAAGAGCCAAAGACAGCATACACTCTACTTTTCTTTAAGGCTGGCATATCATTTTCTTTCCAAAAGAGAGCTTTTGAAACGTTACCTGACGCCGTCCAGATCTAGTTACACAACACAAACTCCAAACAGCCAGACATCACCTGCGGCTCGGTCAAAACAGACCCTGACTGCTCAATGGAAAGCTGGATCCTTTGTAATGGGGCTTTCACAAGTGTCTCTTTTCCAGGAGCAGGTTGGCGTGTCCTTTGTGGTTCAAACACACCTATCAGGTGGCAGAGCAGCCGTCACACACACACCTGTTACCTGTTTCACTATTGACCTCCACGTGGCATCTGCTACACAACACAATACAACACAAAAAATATACAGTCCCATTCACTAGATAGGGAAAGTTGAGACGGCTGACTTGTGTTGTTATGGTGTAGTTAAAACACGCCGTGTCTCCTCCTGTTGCTCCGTTAAAAATACATGAGACGCTGCATAATTACTGTAGCGGGATATTCTGAATTTACGACTGTCACTAAATTAGAATTATTATTCTAATATATATAATAACACACACAAAATGTGTTTTCAAATTTATTTTAAACAATTAATCAATACAAAAACCCATCTACAGTGGAAACAATTATGTAAAAAAAAAAAAAAAAAAAAAAATACAAAATCAAAAAAAAATTAATGCAACATACAAAACACATATGGACTTCAAATAATAGAAAAATAGAAATTAATACCAAAGTGTTATAAAAAAAATTGGTCAACTTTTTGAATCTCATTTAGATTTTTTTGGTGTTTTTGTTGTTCCTTTCTTCTGGGGTGTAGAGAGCTCTTTGCTGCATAAATCACAGACCCAGCAACCTGTGAGTGAGAAGAAAAAAAAAGAAAAAAGAAGAAAAATATTTAAGTACACATTTATTAGCAAAAATATAAGACTAAAATATAAGTATTTGCCATATCAAATTCCTATTATAATAACAGTACTTAATGACCTCTAAATAATAAATAAATAAATACATTCCAACATACATAAATTACATAAATTAAATAAAACAATTGTTTTTTGTGACAGTTGCTACATTTAGCAACTAAAAAAAAAAAAAAAAAAAAAGTTTTATAGCTTTAACTTAAATTTTTAAAAAATACTTTTTTTATTCAGCAAGGATGCATTAAATTAATAAAAAGTGACTGTTTTTGACAAGACTTGTCACAAATTGTCAAAAAAATAAAAGCTGACCTTTTGAACTCTATTCAAAGTATTCAGTATTTTATGCCATATCTAGTTCATATTATAACAAAAATACTTGCTTGTCCTAAAAATAAATAAACAAATAAATACATAAAATTAAAAATGAAAGTAAGTAAATAAAGCCATTTTTTGTGTTCCAAGATAGCTCTGTATTGACAGTTGCTACATTAAGCAATTAAAAAAAAATGTTTTATGGCTTTACTCTTTTATTTTAGTAATTAAATTTTTTAAAAGATTTTTTTTTTTATTCAACAAGGACGCATTAATCAAAAGTGACAGTTTTTGACAAAACTTGTCATAAATTGTCCAAAAAATAAATTTATTAAAAACTCTTATTTTTAACTCTATTCACAGTATTCATTGTTTTATGCTATATCTAATTCATAGTATAATAAACATACTTAATGATCTATAAATAAATAAATTTAAAAGTAATAAATAAAGCCATTTTTTGTGATCCAAGATGACAGTCTCTATATTGACAGTTGCTACATCAAGCATTTATTAAAAGAACTGTTTTATAGCTTTTACTCTTTTACTTTATTAACTAAATTAACCTACTAAAATTTTTCAAAATATTTTTTATTCGGCAAGACTTGTCACAAATTGTCACCCCAAATAACTAAATAAATAAATAACAAGCTGTTCTTTTGAACTCTATTCAAAGTATTAAAGTTCAGCTTTACCATCACTGGAATAAATGACATTTAAAAGTATAAAACAGTTACATTATTTTAGTTATTAAATTTAATATAATAGTATTTCACAATATATTTTTGTATTTACTATATTTTTATCCTTGGTGAACATAAAAGACATCCTTCAAAACACACACATACAGTTTCAAAAGTTAAAAAAAAAAAAAATCAAAAGTTTACATCCCACTTTCAGAATCAATAAAAATTGATTATTTTACCAAAATAAGAGCGATTATACAAAATGTGTTATTTTTCATGAAATACTGACCTGAATAAGATATTTCACATAAAAGATGTTTACATACAGTCCACAAGAAAAAGTAATAGTTGAATTTATAAAAATGACCCAGTTCAAAAGTTTACATCCCCTTGACTCTTAATACTGTGTTGTTACCAGGGGGTCAATACTTTTTGAATTAGAAGATCAGGGAAATTGAACTTATTTCTTATGTCTTTTGGAAAATATGTAAGTATCTTCTGTAGCCTCTAAAAGGCAGTACTAAAAGAAAAAAAAAAAAAAAAGATATTTCGGGAAAACAAGAAAAGCGTACACATAGCCATTCTGTTCAAAAGTTTTCACCCCCCAGCTCTAAATGCATGTGGTTTTTTTGTTTGTTTTTTTCCCCCTTTCTGAAGCATCAGTAAGTGTTTGAACCTTCTGTAATAGTTGCATATGAGTCCCTCAGTTGTCCTCAGTGTGAAAAG
>JAHKKF010495485.1:0-10791 GCA_019740295.1 Labeo calbasu | reverse complement strand
ATTATTATTATTATTATTATTATTATTATTATTATTATTATTATTATTATTAAAAAGTTATGCAAAAACAATTTACTCAATTATGGAGTAAAATGAATGATTATACTTGGTGTGAACTATTCCTTTAACACCAGGTTTCTCCAGGGGAATTGCCCCTGTAATAAGTGCTCCTAATAAATTGCTTTGAAAAAGTATTTGCTAAATGACATCTTGGTTATTGTTTTCCTAAACTGAAAATGTAAACCCTTGATAGCAGCTAAAATAATAGTCTTTAGGCCTTGGATGCACTGTTCTAATTTATGTGAAAGAGAAGGAGGAATCTCCCTGCACACCCTATACAAACAGTCCACTCAGCACTTTCAATCTTAGGTAATGGAATAGACATTTTTATAGTGTCATTTTAACAATCTGTATATGTGTAATTGTGGTTACCCATTATTCAGGACTAACTGTTAATTTAAGTGCCCAATCACAGCACAGAACGGAAGGCTGTCACTTTGTTTTATAGAAATGCAGCCTGAACACACACAATGTGGAGCTGTCCATCTCTGTGGTGCTGAAATTCAGCATTTAGACTAAGCATTAGAGGGAGCTGTCCAGAAATGTGGTGCTGAAATGGAACCACATTTGTCAAACAAATAACAGTTTTTTCCTTTTTTTACTGTAAAAGGAGAGTGTATGAGTAAATCAATATTTTTATAAAGCTTTAAGGAATGTTTCAGGTTTAACATAACTTTATTAACAGAATCAACTCGTTAAAGCAAAAAAAAAAAAAGAGTAATGCACATGCAATGTAAGTCAATGAAGAAAGGAATTCAAAAGAGTTTAAAGCAGCAACAAGAAGTATTTTAATTATTATTTTTTTTTTTTTTTTAAACACTGGGTGGTCTAGACCCTTATCTTCATCTTGGCAGAATTGCACCACTTTCTACTTGAACAGAGGCCTCAGGTTTGCTAAAACGGATTTCAGGATTCTAGTGCGTGAGTGTCTCTGTCAGCTTTTGGGTACCGGGCATCTTCTCAGGCTGACAGCTGTCTATAACACTGATGCTCCACCTGTAAATTATCCAAACCAGCACAGACAGGCCATGTTTTTTAATAGGCTGCACAGTCATTCAGGGCAACAGGGCTATGCATTAACCCAACAAACCTGCCACGCATTTAAGGAAGGCCCTCCGTTGAATACTTTATGGGCTGTGTGCTGGAGTATTTTTAAGCAT
Organism: Labeo calbasu; assembly: GCA_019740295.1. Classification (NCBI taxonomy): domain Eukaryota; kingdom Metazoa; phylum Chordata; class Actinopteri; order Cypriniformes; family Cyprinidae; genus Labeo; species Labeo calbasu. Next base: position 9,571 of record JAHKKF010495485.1, on the reverse strand, counting down.
GCAGCTCAAGAAACGAAACGAATAAAAAAGCTGTAGACAGGGAAGGATTTTGATGCAATGTGACAGACAGAAGATATGATGCATAATGTATGGAATGTTTCTGTTAGAGTCGGTGCTTACTGATTTAAGCAAACTTATATGAGAACAGGCCACTCTCACCTCAGTCTCCAGGAAACGGCGTAACGCTCTCTTTTTCTTAATGCTCTTTCGACGGATGTAAACGGCCACACCCAGAGCTATGATGACCATCACAAAGAGACCCCCAATTAACCCAGCTGCAATCAGAGGAGTCCTGGAAGATCATAAGACAATAAACAAGTTGTAAGTTTTTTAATTAAATTAAATTAAATTAAATTATTAAATTAAAGTAAATTAAATTACATTTTTTCAAATACTCTTTCTGTGTATCAATTTTTTTTTCTTTTACTGTAAATTGCCCTAGGCAAAAGCATTTGTGAAAAATCTTACCTGTCCAACATGCCAATACAGTCTTGTACTCTGGGTCCCGTACAACTGCAACACAGAAAATTATATAATAATTTCTAATTAATAAATCTGCGTTACACTGCAACAGATATATTAATAGATATATTACAGACATATTATTGCCACCTAATGAGTAGACTGCTAAAAAAAACAAACAAACAAAAAAAAAACTCCTAATAGGCAGATACTTTATGGTTATGTTAATTTATGAGAAAATAGGTTTCAATGTAATGAAAATGTTAAAAAGATTAGACAGTTAAAAAAAAAATAATAACAATAAAATTAAAAACAATAAAATAAATAAATAAAAATAGAATTTCTTACATTTTCCATGAAACACTTAATTAACCTGTGACTATTACGAATGTAGACTATTACGAATTACAAATCTACTCAAGCTATGTTATTAATTTGGCATATTCTTGGGTTTTAGCTAAACTTGATGTCCAGTGTAAAATCGGGGTCCTGCAGCAAAACCAGTTGTGAGCCACTGATCTAGGAAGTCAGGAACCTGTTTTCTCTGCTCTCAAATCCCCGAGGCCCAAGTGTCTAAGACTGAAAGCGGTAACCACGACGGCTTTACCCGCATGGGCAATTAGGTTAGTGCTCTGGGCATATTGTGCTTGATGCAGTTAAAGAAGTGAAAGAAGCTTACAAATAGATTTAAGTGCAAACACAAGCAAACAGTCGTACCCCTGGGTGCAGTTGGGGTGGCAGGGATGGCACTCGTTGTTGGTCTCAGCATATTTGAAGATGAAGCTGTTTGCTCCCTGCAGACCATCAGGGCATTTCTCCACACAGTTGGGTCCATCTTTGAGATTCAAGCACTTCACACAGTGATCTGGACCCTGTAATGGGAGATGAGAGAAAGATAGAAGATTAGGAAATGAAAAGTGTCTCAGGAGACTAAAGCACAGCATTAAAAGTGGAAAGGAAACATTTAATAAAACAAGCACAGTAATATCATTTCAAGGATGCATCAATTATTTTGTATCCAAGTCAAACATAAAATATCTTATGAATTTCTAAAGGACTTTTATATTCACAGATCCTTAAAATAAAATAAAATAAAATAAAATAAAATAAAATAAAATAAAATAAAATAAAATAAAATAAAATAAAATAAAATAAAATAAAATAAAATAAAATAAAATAAAATAAAATAAAATAAAATAAAATAAAATAAAATAAAATAAAACACCTGACGCAGGATATTTGGGACATGCTACGCACTAGAGTTTAATACTTTCAAAAAATATATATTAAAGGTAAACACCACTAATAAACAACCTCTTTGCATCAGTAATATGCAACTGCATGATACAGCATGGTTAGCCAAGCCTTGCATCATCTGATACGGTCTGAGGATGATACATTTTGAATGAGGCTACAGACAGGATTTAATTTTGAGACTGTAAGTGGATAGCTTAATTTGTTTCTAATCAATATCACTCCGTTTCACGTTATATGCAGTCTGGAGTTATGATGAGATGAGGACGCAATCGAGTCTGTCAGAAATCTAAGGGATTTTTTGTTGTTTCGCGTCAAGGTTATTAAGTTTTAATTAAAGCAAAAACAAAATCCAGTAATGAAAATAGTCTCAGATGGCTTTTGGTTTCATACCGGGCCATGGCAGGTCAAACTTTTCTCTCCGGCTTTTTCACACTGGCTGTCACACTCAACACAAACCGAGCCATTGGCATACTCTCGAACATCCCTAGAACAGACAGGGAACAATGTGTTATGAGCTATTCTAGTCTAATACATTCTAGTGTACATTTTTAAGTCTATACCATAAAAACATGTTTGTTTGACAAATTTGCTCTGTTTGCATGGTATTACAGGCCTTTGTACACACTGACCGGGGGCTGCTGTGAGTAAAGCCAAATCTATGTCAATTAACTAAACAGACATACAAGAAAAGCAATACAAATCCATGAAAGTGGAAACAGCTTAAGGAGCTGTCAATACGAATCTCATTTGTTTCTGCGGTGATATTCAAAAACAGTTTCCAATGAGCAATGAACAAAAGTCGATGAAGACCTGAAAGCAGTATCTAAGATGTGAAGAAATCAAACCTCATACCAACAATATGAGTACTAAAAAAGGGACACCACAGGTTTTCATCCCACACCAAACACCACCCAGCCAATGCATGAGTCTCTAACTGTACATATATAAGATTAAAAATGTTTTTTGCTCTAAAAGAGGCTCATTTGTTAGGGTAGCATCTCAATCTTTGTAATCCTGAATTAAAATTATTATCATTTTATTTTAGGATTTTTCTCCACATAGTGGACTTCAGTGGGAGTCAGTGGGCTGAAGGTCCAAACTGTTTTTTTGCAATGCAGCTTCACAGGGCTCTACACGATCCCAGCTGAGGAATAAGGGTCTTATCTAGCAAAATTAGTTGTCATTTTTAAAAAAAAAAATAAAAACGTATATAGGGTACAACAGGGCTACAGGCCCACATTAATAAAAAATGTGCTATTTACCATGCCTAAAATGTATAATTGCCGAAAAAATACATACGATGTATTGAACAACGTTGTATTTGTTGTATACATTGTATTTTACATTGTATTTACCCCACACACGGGGTAAAAGGCACAAAAGACATTATTTATTTATTTTTTTAATAATGTCTAAGTTAATACTAGTTCAAAATAATCACTTCAGCAAAGTTTGTACTATTTTCAACTTATTTTAAAAAATAAAAGAATTACTTGTTGTTCAGTAAATATTCTGTCATTAAAATATGTTAGTATAAAAATATATTTTAAAATACAGAAACAAAATCATTTTAATAAGTAAAGATCCTAAAAGTATTGAAGAAGATCCAATAATAACTGAATATATATTTACAGTAACAACAAATTATATTTTATTATATGATATGATTAATATCATGTTTTTAAATATGATGGTTTCATTCTAAACATGGTGATTATCTCTAATATGGACACCCAACATAATATATGATATTTGCCATCTGAATCTAACAATGTCATGTCAACAAATGGAAAAATCAGCTTTCTATTAATTATCATGGTGATTACTGTGCACCTTTAGCCCCAACAGCAAGGGCGCTTTATACCCCAAATTCCATACTTTTACATATTCTTTTGTTATTTAAAAACTGTTAAACAGAACTGAAAATCATAAATAAGACCTTTGTCTCAAAATATATACATTCATTTTAGCAATTCTAATTTGCTACTTAAATCTACAACATTTTAAAAAACATAAAATATTACATCAAGTAAGCAAGAATTAACTTTGTGCTGCTGCGCATAATCGCATCAATGATCAAACAAATATACGTGTGCATCTTGAAAAACGGATGTTTTGGAAAGTGCTATGCCACATTTTTGTGCCATCTAGTGGTTTAGATTTTTACCTTTTACCCCGGGGCGCATTTAGCCCTGTTAAACTAGCTCTGCAATGCACATCCACGAATTTACAAATTACATAATCACGTTGGAAAGGCCACGCTTGGTTAGTTACTCGTCTGTGTACTTCGTTTAAAAAAGGTAGGTTAGGGTGAAAAACTCCATCATCTTGAACTTCAACACCATTGTTTTGCCTTTTTTTGTAAACAGTGTTTGACTTTTTTTGCATGTTCGCTTTGTAAACACTGGCTCAGTACTTCCACCTATGTCATGCGTTACCTTTCCAACATGACTACGTAATGCATGAAGTCGAGCTAGTGCGAGATGAGCATTTGTGATTATAACATATATAAAATGACCAATCGTTTCGCTAGATATGTCACTTATTACTTCACTGGAATCGTGTAGAGCCCTTTGAAGCTGCATTGAAACTGCAATTTTGATCTTTAACCCATTGGCTCCCATCGAATCCACTATATGGAGAAAAATCCTGGTACATTTCCCTCAAAAACCTTAATTTCTTTTCGACAGAAAAACATGAACATTTTGGATAACATGGGGTGAGTAAGTTATCAGGAAATTTTATTCTGGAAGTAAACTAATCCATTCTTTACTCATTCTTGAATGCCACAAACACATATATGGCATGTGCAAAAGCATAGCATTGGACATTTTGCCTGTTCATTTCAAAGCCTGTTTCCATGTCTCAATGTTATTTTCTTTCAGCCTGCCAGAAAAGCATGGGAGTCTGTCTATTCCTTTGAGTTATAAATAGCATTAAAAGCATTTTGATCCCTTGATCTTGATAGTCTGATCATGATAGTCATACTGCAGATATATCTTTAGAGCCAGCGGCCCGTCTGAACAAATCTGCATTTGAAAAACACATTCACACTAAAGCAACCGCAAGCTAAAGTGGTTTAAGATTTTTTTTATTTACTTTATTCTTTTTTATGTAAAGAAAAACAAGAACTTTGACGAAAAACAAGTTCTACCACAAAAGATTTGTTTGTGCACATACCCATAATATAGGTTACAGGACTTGACACATGTTCTTCCTCGGCTGAAGTATTTGCACGAGAGACATTGGTCTGGACCGGGTCCCCAACATCCTTCCTCTGAACACAACGGATCACAAACCATCACCTCTTTAGCTGGAAAAAACACAGGCACAAACAGAAAGAAAACACTGCGATTAGTTCATTCGTTTGGAACTTAGATGTCTCCAATGTCTCCATGATATTCATGAAATATTTATTACTCAAATTACCTTCCAAAAGCGTGTCAAGTTTCTTGACATGCTTTTAAAGGCTACTATTTAGCTATTAGTTACAATAGCTATTACATTAATTCTATTACTACAAATAATTCTTGACAGGTAATGGTTTTGTTAGTACTTGTGACAGTGTTGTTTTACCTTAAAAACAGTCTACATTTTAAATTCCCCAGCCACATATGACAGAGATTATTCCTCCTTAATAGGTTTTGCAAAACATTGTTCTTCATTAATAAACACACTGCATGTGTGTGGAAACACTGTGGGCATCTGTCTGGGCTGTTGGTCAGTTGCGTAGATCAGTCCGCTTTGATCGATGGTGTGGAAAAGAGGCTAATGAATGAGCCAGCTAACAGAGCCATTGATCCCTCACGTTACAGACTTATTATCACACTAATTACATCCAGCTTGGCGGTGTGCACTGGAAATGGCTCTCCGTCTGTTAACATTTTCATTAGCCCCACAAGTTTAACTTTCACAAGTAACATCTTACTTCAGTGGCCTATTTCCAGTTTATAGGCTAGTCTTCAATGACAGACTCAGTTTGTGGGATAGACAGTTAAACAAATATTAAAGCTCTGTGGGTGTGTATATGACAAAAAGGCACATTTTGGGGCTAAAGTAGTGAGAATATTGAGATTTTTTTTTCTTATGCTTATCAAGGCTGCATTTATTTGATGAAAAATACAGGAAAAACAGTAATATTGTAAAAAAAGTTTTACAATTTAAAATAACAGTTTTCTATTTGAATATATTCTAAAATGTAATTTATTTTGTGATGCAAAGCTACATTTTCAGCATTATTACTCCAGTCTTCAGAGTCACATGATCCTTCAGAAATCATTCTAATATGCTGATTTGCTGTTCAAGAAACATTTCTTACTATTATCAATGTTGAAAGCAGTTATGCTGCTTAATATTTTTGTGGAATCCATTTTTAAAGATTCTTTGATTAACATAAAAGTTCAAAAAGAACAGCATTTCTTTTAAGTAGAAATGGTTTGTTAGATTATAAATGTTTTTACTGTCACTTCTGATCAATATAATGCATCCTAGCTGAATAGAAGTATTAATTTCATCACAAAATCTTACTGATCCAAAACAGTAGTGTTTATCAGTGATATGTACTGTATATGTGGTATGTACACTGTCGCTCAAAAGTTTGGGATCAGTACGATTTTAAATGGTTTTTAAAGACGTTTCTTATGCTCATCAAGGCTGTTCATTTGATCAAAAATACAGAAATGTAATATGGTGACAATATGGTGACAAACAATGTTTTTCTATATTAATATACATTAAAATTTAATTTATATCTCTAATTAAAGTTGAATTTTCAGAATCATTACTCCAGTCTTCAGTGTCACATGATCCTTCAAACATCATTCTGATATACAGTGCTGGAAACAGTTGTGCTGCTTAATATTTTTTTGGAACCTGTGATGCATTTTTTTTTCAGGATTCGTGGATCAATAAAAGTTTAAAATGAACAGCATTTATTTAAAATACAAAGGTTTACACTACTGTTTAGTTTGTATTCAGTTTTTTTATTTATATTCTTTCTTTTTTTGAAAGAAACTAATACTTTTATTCACCAAGGATGTATTAAATAATAAAAAGTAATAGCATAGATTTACATTGTTAGAAAAGATTTATTTTGAATAAATGCTGTTCTTTTTAACTTGGTATTTATCAAAGAATCGTGAAAAAATAATCACAGGTTCCAAAAAAAAATTGCAGCACAACTTTTTCCAACACCGATCTTTCTAATAATAAATCAGCATATTAGATTTCTGAAGGATCACGTGACACTTAAGACTGGAGTAACAACTGATGAAAATTCAGATTTGCATCACAGGAATAAATTATATTTTAAAGTATAGTAAAATAAAAACCATTATTTTATATTGTAAAAACATTTTGCAATATTACTGATTTTTTTTTCTGTATTTTTAATCAAATAAATGCAGCCTTGATGAGAATAAGAGACTTCTTTAAAAAACATTAAAAGTTTTGATCCCAAACTTTTGAGCAGTAGTGTGTTTTATATCTAAAGAATTGACATACTATATGATCACTCACATAACACATAACACATAACACATAATATTCAGCTCAATTCATTAAATATTAAGTTGTAATATATTAAAAACATCTATATTAGACTATATATTGTATCAGCTTAACTCTAATAACTGTATACTAAAATACTGTACTGTATATATAACTAATGCGAGTTACAATAGCAAAACTACTTGTTTTATTATGGCCATGTAAAATTAAACAGCATTTTTTAAGCAAAAACACTTGAATAAATTTACAATTTGTTAGTAACAATAACAGAATAACAATATATCATAATATTCTGTTTCCTCACAGCTTGAGCAGAGCTGCAAGTGTATGATTCTCTGTTCCCTTATATCAATGACAATATTCAATAAGACTTCATAAGATGCAATTAAATTTGTTGTATTTCTAGTAGCAACTAAATTACAGAATCTGATCCTCAATTTTCAGTCTAATTAAAGTCTATTTAGAAATTCGCAAGTCTGATATGGAAGCTTTTCAAGCAAATGTATCACTGTAGGATGCCAAGTTTTTTATTCCAGCTTCAAACATGACATCTTACTTAGAGGAAATCACAGATACTGAACAGATGGAGGTGTAGATGAGAGCTGAGATTGAACAGGACTCACTACACTCTCTGGGGTCCCTGTTATTCTTGATCAGAGCTCTCTGGGTGCTGGTGCGGAACAGACTGGTCCAGTTCACCGTGTTGTAGAAGCAGAGCTGGCTGTTGTTGGTCATGTAGACGTTACCGGCGCTGATCTCTTTCAGAGACTGGAACTTCAGCGAAGAAATCCAGCGCTGTTTCAGGATCAGCAGGGAAATACCGCTGAGAAAACAAAGACGCAGAAAGTAAATTCAGCCGCACGTTAATGCAGCATATAATTGAAGACGTCTCTGATAAATGACAACAATGCCACAGGATTTTAAGTGCCACATCCGCAAGGAGTGAACATTTTTCACTATGAAACAAGGGAATTCTTAGAAGTAGTTAATGAGGACATTTCTGAATATATTACTAAAAGAGTATTTAAATCATTTAGTGTATGAGCAAATCTGTGAGACGATTCAGCCCAAAAATTGGACAGGGAAAGTACTCTTGGGACAACAACACGCATTTGCCAACCCTCTGAAAGTACAAAGGCCTATTAGATTTCATTAAACTAGTCCAGAAGTGGATTTTTGACATCATTTTGTGAGTTTTGTGAGGAAAACAGACTTTACTCATGGGTATCATCAATCTACCTATATTTCAGCCACTTAACTGTGACACATTTTATTTAGGCATTTAGCAAAGGGTTTTGTTTGAGAATAAATCAAATATTAAATACTATAAATAATTAAATATATTAAATACTTCATTGTTTATTGTTTATTATTATTATTATTATTATTATTATTATCGATGATGTTGAAATTTAATTTAATTAAAACATAGTAGCAACATAATAATAGTACACAATTTAATGTAAAAATATGAAACACACAAATCAACAACAACAATTATAGTAATAATTATAGTAGTAGTAGTAATAATAATAATAATACCAAATTTAATTCATTAAATTATTTATTATTATTATTATTAATAATAATAATTATAATAATAATAATACCAAATCTAATAACAACAAAGCATACACATACAACATCAACAATTATAGCAATAATAATAATAATAATAATAATAATACTACTATCAAATGTAATTCATTAAACTGATTTAATAATAATAATAATAATAATAATAATAATATCAAACACATACAACAACATACATTTACAACAACAATTATAGCAATAATAATAATAATAATAAAGATAATAATAACATCAAAATGAATTGCAAAATATTAGAACAACATTTCATTAAATATATTCAATACTTTTTGTTCTTTTATTATTTTAATTTATTATTAATATTATTATTATTATTATTATTATTATTGATATCACATTTGTTCAAATATTTAAAATAGTAGTAATAATAATTGAACAATTTAATTTGCAAATATGTATTTAAAAAATATATAATAATAATAATAATACATCAAATTTAATTACAAAATATACACATACAACAACATCAACAAGTATAGCAACAACAATACTATTTCTACTACTACTACTACTAATATATATTACTCGACTATTTTTACTATATACTTTATTCTTATTATTATTGTATTGTTGTTATCTTTAATACTATCAAATTTAGTTCATTAAAACAGTAGTAACAATAATAGTATAATAAAAATAGTATCAAATGTAATTAATTAAAATGTTAAAAAAAATAATAATACTAATATCAAATGTAATTTATTCAAATTATAATTAATTAAAATAATAA
>JAHKKF010495482.1:0-31315 GCA_019740295.1 Labeo calbasu | reverse complement strand
GCTAGATAAGACCCTTCTTCCTTGGCTAGGATCATTTAGAGCCCTTTGAAGCTGCATTTGAACTGCATTGAAGTCCACTATATGGAGAGAAATCGTGAAATGTTTTCCTAAAAAAAACATAATTTCTTCATGACTGAAGAAAGACAGAACATCTTGGATGACAAAGGGGTGAGTAAATGATCTGCATTTTTATCCTGGAAGTGAACTTCTCTTTTAATGTTTATATCTTAATATTTTCAGACTTTATAGTCGCTTTAGCAGATTAGAGCCAGACAATAATACAGTTTACATTTTGCAAGGAAACAAGCAATCGAACATTTGTGATTTGCTATATAATATATATTGTTTTACATGTGTATTGTTTGTATGCAGGTAAAGTTAATATAAAGTACAGTATATATCCAACCTTTTATATAACTCTGGGCAATAATAGTTTATTTTGTGATGACAAAGACAATCAAACTTTTGAGATTTGTTATATAGCACATACCTCTTTAAATTAGTGTACTTTATGTATCCGGGTGTATATACTTACATACTTGCATCATATATACTTATTTTGCATATCGTCAGTTGCCTCCAACTTTTTGTTTTTTGGTTTAATTTTGACATTTTGTCCTAATCAAGCAAGATTCTAGTTATGAGAAATATATCTGTCCACACAAAAATCACAGCCAGTCAGAACAATGAGATTATTATAGGCGGAGCTTATAGCTGGAATGTTACGGGGAATGTATATATGTCACCCTGGACCACAAAACCAGTCATAAGTAGCATGGGTGTATTTGTAGCAATAGGCGACAAAATATTGTATGGGTCAAAAAAGTCTCTGTTTTAAAAAATGTACCCTTATGACTGGTTTTGTGGTCCAGCGTCTCACATATGCATTTGGCAGATGCTTTCTTTAGTCTAGCTGTCGTCTTGAACTAAACTGATCTGAATAATGACAATATTGTCTTTTTAGATCTGCTTTACAACTGAATTTAAAGAAATTTGCAACATTTAAAGACGTAGTTTAACCAAAAAATGAAAGTTGTCATCATTTACTCACCCTTAAGTTGTTCCAAACATGTATTAGTTTCTTACTTCTATAGAAGTCAATGGCTACCGTCAACAGTTTGGCTATCAACATTCTTCAAAATATCTTCTTTTGTAGAAGAACTATTGCCAAATAGTTGCTGGTAGCCATTGACTTTTATACTTTTTTTTTCTATTCTATTCAAAACTATGCAAAAGTCAATAACTACCAACAACTGTTTGGTTACCAAATATAATTTTTTGTGCTCGAGAAAAAATAAAACCATACATGTTTGTAACAAGATTTTTGGGTGAACTATCCTTTTGTAAAAAGGCTGTTATTTTCCTCTGTTACTGTGATGCTGTTTTGAAACAGCCTGTATTGTATAAAGCGCTACATGAATACATTTTACTTGATTTGTTTTCAAAGCAACTCATATTGCGTTTAAGTTATATGTTTAATCAGTTTGTGCATTCCCTGGGAATTGAACCCATGACCTTGGCATTACTCTATTGTCTAAACTTCAGGAATGTGAAGCTACGCCATAGTTACGGCAAGGTTATAAGTTTAACTCCCGGGGAACACTACGTGCATGTCTTGAACGCACTGGTCAGCGAGAGGCCAGTCTCGCAAGATCTTGCGGAGTGTGGCGAGCCGTCTCTAGCGCAGCAGCGCTCCCATTGAAACGCAGCCGGGCTGGAGAGCGAGCGCCCGCCGTGCCGTGGGGTTTTACCTCCCTCCCCTCAGCCCACATTCTCTCTCCCATTGTGCTCCTAATCCCAGCCTGCTTTGTGGCGAATTCCACAGGAGGGACTCCGGTTCTCTGTCTGTGTCGCCGCCGCTGCCGCTGCAAACGGGGCCTGCGAACGCTTTCTTCCAACCTTTTCAATTTGCATGGAAAAGCGTGTGCCCCCCAGCAGTTTTCAACACCAAAAAGACAACTGAGAGGCATACCGTAACATCAGAGCACAGGAATGAGGGGGATTATGGGAGAGCTTTGATTATTACCCAATTTTTTTTGTTTGTTTTTTTTCTTTCCCTCTCACTTTCGGCTGATATTGAAAAGAACAGCCGCGGCTTTGTGCTCGCTGTCAGTTAAGACACATGTTTGCGTCCTTGTGCTTATTGTGCGTATCTCTGGAGAGTTTCCATGCGCTTAATCTGGTTTTTATCTTCTTGTTGAAATATTTATATTTTGATGATTTGGCATAATGCTTTTTTTGCGCTCCATAAAATCCGTAAGATTGTGATGGAGTTGTGCGGCGGGCGTGCTAGTAGGTGATGGGCATTGTATTTCTCATTTTTTTAAAGCAATATCTTTCAACTGACTACCTGTGTTTCAAGAAAGCATAACGCTTTAGTCCTTTAAAGAATTGGTTTGCAATTTTTTGCTATATTTACTCACTTTTATGTCGTTCCAAACCTGTATGCTGTTATTGTTTCCATGCAACACAAAAAGAGAAATTTTAATAAATCTTCATGCAGCTCTTTTCAATATTCATAGTAACCATATCTGTCAATAAGATGTAAAATGGACAAAAAAAACACACAGAATAGTGACAGCTTATGGGTTTAAAGTTATTTCTTTAAATTCACAGATTCATAAACACTTTTTTAACTTTTTAAAGATTTTCAAGCCTGTTAGCCACCACACTAAACGTATCGATTTAACAGAATCAAAGATATATAGCCACAAACGGCATCAAATAGCTGCCTTATTTCTCAATCCGCTTTATCTGGCCTGTTTAAAAGGCCGTGCTCTGGGCTTCCAGTACGACACGTTCCGGTTATATTTAGACGTTCCCAAAATTTCATATTAGCCAGCTTGTGTACCTTGTTTTAGAATTAAGAGCATAAAGGACGATTCAAGTGTATGGCTGTCTGGCTCGGTCCATGTGAAGACATCCCGCTCGCTGCTTTAGCAGAGCGCCCACACTGGCTTGTTGTTATTGCTCACATGATTTGGCCATGGACATTATAAACTAATTTCTGGTGCGGCCAATTTATGCAGATACAGGTCACACACTGTGCCCCATTATATTAGAGAGGTTGCATTGGGTTACTGTAGTAATGGCAAGCTGGAACAGGCTTGATTAGTGTTTTTTTTAGCTTGAAACTCTTGCTTTTTGACTTCAGGTCATGCCATGAAAGTGTTTGGTATTAGATATGATGTGTTTTGTAATGACTTCTGTTCATCATAGAGTAGTGATAAGACAAATAATCACTCATTTTGAAAATATTAGCATGCTCATTTGTGCAGTTAAGTGATAGTTTTTGTATTTTTTTTATATGTGACCCTGGACCACAAAATCAGTCTAATGTAGCACGGGTATATTTGTAGCAATAGCCAAAAATATATTGTATGGGTCAAAATTATTGATTTTTCTTTTATGCCAAAACTCATTAGGATACTAAGTAAAGATCATGTTCCATGAAGATATTTTGGAAATTTCCTACCATAAATATATAAAAACTTATTTTTTAATTAGCAATATGCATTGCTAAGAACTTCATTTGGACAAAGGCGATTTTTCTCAATATTTTGATTTTTTTTCTTTTTTTTTTTTTTCCCAGATTCCAGATTTTCAAATAATCTCAAACCGTACATCAAAAAGCTTATTTATTTTAAAAATTGACCCTTATGACTGGTTTTGTGGTCCAGGGTCACACACACTTATTTATTTATTTATTTTTGAATTACGTTCGAAGTTTTATTATGTGTTAGTAATGTTAAAAATATTTTTTGGTACCAAGTCGATACTCAAATAAAGAAAATTATTTTTTAACATTAATATGTAATAGTTTTTTATGAAGTAATAATGTAAGCAAAGTCACTTTAAACTGTCTACAGGCAGAATAAAAATCAGATTTCTTTCAGAATATCATCTTTGCGCATTAGACTTAATAGACCTGTCGCTGTCTATTTTCTTGTTAATATGAATCCAACATCACAATGTTGACAAGAAAAAGAGAAAAGCACTTACCGTGTTCTCTATTAATGACTGTTTACATAAATAATTGCTTGAAACAATATTTACTTAATTGAGAAATGCTTCCAGTACATGCCGCTAATTTAATTTGTTCATATTTATATTAATATTGAACTTTTTTAAATGAAGGAGTAGATTCAGTAGCATATTACATGCTGTGATATTGAAATTAGCATCCAGAAACATGAAATTTCACCGCTTTTCAATGCTTTATTTGTACATTTTTTGTTGACATATACATATATTTTTATTTTCTTTATATTTTTATTGTACATACATGTTGTATTTTATTTATTTATATTTTATATATTTGTGACCCTGGACCACAAAACCATTCATAGAGATCATTTTTTTAAAACTGAGATTTATATATCATATGAAAGCTGAATAAAGAAGCCCTCCATTGATTTAAGGTAGGTTAGGATAAGGCAATATTTGGTCGAGCTATTTAAAAATCTGGAATCTAAGGGTGCAAAACAAAATACTGAGAAAATTGACTTCAAAGTTGTCCAAATGAAGTTCTTAGCAGTGCACATTACTAAAAAATTAAGTTTTGATATGTTTACAGTAGGAAATTTACAAAATATCTTAATGGAACATGATCTTTACTCAATATCCTAATGATTTTTGGCATAAAAGAACCATACAGTGTATTTCTGGCTATTGCTACAAATACACCTGTGCTACTTAAGACTGGTTTTGTGGTCCAGGGCTCTGGTTTAGAGTTAGTTTTCTTGATTCTGGCAACCAAACTCTGCTTTAACATGCTTCATCTTCTTTGTGTCCACCTTTAGCTGAGATGGACAGTCTGTCTGATCTTTCCCCACCTGGAACCAACCACCTCAGCTTCAGTCAGCAGCCCATCCCAGGCAGCACGGCCGAGCAGTCCCCGTCCCCGGTGCCCCTGTCCCACAGCAGTCAGGCCCCCGGCCGTGCCCAGCTCCCCGGCCTGCACCCCGGCCTGGTGTCCACACCCATCAGCCCCCAGCTGGTGAATCAGCAGATCGTCATGGCTCAGATCCTCAACCAGCAGTACGCCGTCAACCGTCTACTGGCCCAGCAGTCCCTGAGCCAGCAGTACCTCAACCACCCGCCCGTCAACCGCGCGCTCAACAAACCGCTGGACGCGCAGGTGTCAACCAACGCCGAGGTCTCATCGGAGATCTACCAGTGGGTCAGAGACGAGCTGAAGAGGGCGGGAATCTCCCAGGCCGTGTTCGCCCGTGTGGCCTTCAACAGGACGCAGGTACATATATTTGGATTGTAAAACATAAAATATTTGGAATCATGTTCCAGATCCATGTCAGAATGCTGTCTTTGAAGTAGGCAGTGTCCAGTACGGCCCCTCACTCAGCTTTGGAACACAGCCATTTAGAATGTTGGTTTTGTAGATGTCTGTCAAATTATTTTGTTGACGATTATGAATGGTGAATCATATCCCGAGCTCCGCCCCAGCCCCATACATCAGCTGTGACATGTTCGTGTGATGCTTGCCACTACACGCTCTGTACATCATTAAAATTCACCATGCCTTGCTAATATAGTGACAACAGAACGCTCACAGTTAGATGGTTTATCTGCTTTTGTTTTGGGATCAACACAAAGCACCCAATCGTCCGGTAAGCGCAGGGTTATCGAGACAAATAGCGAGCGAGCGCTTTTCTCACACATATTGCATCTCATCATTTAATCAAAAAACTTCCTGGCAGGAGTAAATGATCACTGACTCACGTCTTTGGGTTCGCACACCCATGGCGTTTGACCTTGTTTTTTGTCACTGCACGCAATCTGTCGTCAGAACTGAGCTGGGACAGGACACTTATTAGCGGTTTGAGCTAAGGCGGACATCACTATTATTATTGCTCATTCAAATTATTACATTTTCCAACCAAAATCTCATTCCTCACTGCTTGTGCAGTGTTATTGTGCATGAATGTTACCTCAGATTGTACAGCTTATTAAGGTTTTTGCTCAACAGGCAAAATTTCTTTTTGAAAGTATATAAGAATTCACTATAAAATATTTGGAAACTGAAGTAAAAATAGGCAAAATTGGCTAACTGACCACAGATTATTTCCATGATTAATATATGATTCTACTACTAGAGATAATTTATCAATATCGGTGTCAGGATATGTTATTTTTATGATTCTTTACTTGTTAAGTTTTGTTTAGCTGTCATACAAAAGTGTCCTACAATTGTTATAATGTTTTTGAGTCTGTAATTTTCATTAAGACTGCATTTATTTAATCAAAAATACATACAAAAATAAATACAACATTAATCTTTTGTAATATTACAATTAAAAAAAAAAAGTTTTCAGAGCATTTATTGTTTAATGAATAGAAAGGTTAAAAAAAAGTGTTTATTTAAAACCAAAATTTCTGTGACAATGTAAATGTCTATACTGTTACTTTTGATCAGTTTATTGCGTCCTTGCTAAATAAAATTAATTTATTTCAAAACAGAATCATATTAATTTTGGTTAAATAAATCAATTGTGTCACTTTACTTTTCCTGCAAAATTTTTTTTATGACATTAAACTAAAATTAAAACCTTTAAAATTACTTGTTGAATAAAATAATGTTTCAAAACAAAGTCATATTGATTTTGGTTAAATAAATCAGTTGTCACAACTAATGTAAACCTAAGTTTTTATATCGTACAAAAAAAAAATAAATAAATAAATAAAAAAAAATATATATATATATATATATATATAGAGAGGGAGAGAGAGAGAGAGTATATTTGCAAAAACAAATCACTCATTTTATTTTATTTTTCAAAAATCATTTTTTTTATTAAGTTATGTTTTTTTGTTTTATTGTTTGTTAGCTGTATTTTTTTATTATATATTATTATTTGTATTAAATATATTTATTATTATTATATTATTTATTATTATATATGTATTTCATAGCTTATATTTTTACTTTATATCAAAATAACCCAACTGCAACTGTTTGATTGAGATTAACTGGAATGCACAATGAAAAAACATGATTTTTGTTTTTGCAAATTAACTCTTCATATATATATATATATATATATATATATGAAGTTAAAATACTAGTTTAAGTTAAAATACTGAAATATCTACAACTAAATCTTAAAAACTAACAAATGCTGTATATACATTACAAAAGTAATAAAATAAAAAAACTAACATTTTAAAATAAAACTATGATCATATGAGAGAAAATATGATATATAACTTGAAATCAAAATATTGATAAAAATGATTATAGTATATCAGTGATACTACAATTACTCTGGTGAAATCTTTACAAATATGTTTTAGTAGTAATATCTGTACCTTATTATGAGGAAAAATATCACAATACCTCACCCCCATATCAATACATGAAAGCACCCAAACACCCTAGCAAAGACTAGGAAAGTTGTCAGATGAGCTCAGCATTGTGGGGATTTTTCACTAGTTGTTATTAGTGTAGTCCCGCCCCTCAATTCTAACCGAAAGCCTTGACAACTGTCTGCCATCATCAGGTGAGACAAAGAGAGACATACCTGGCCGTGTGCCAGCGGTGGGGGGTGGGCGCTGGCTCGGCCGCGGACCGTCACCACAGCACGCATGAGCGACTGTTGCTGGAGACGGCAGGAAGATAATGTCTCGCGACGTTCTGCATAAAACCCCCGTTTGGCAGGAAGTGACTTTGATGTTGTGTTAGAGCGATAGGAATCTATAGGAATCAAAAGCCGCGTCATGATGGGCGTGTTTGCGCAGATTGGCGTTTGGTTGCGCTGGGAAGAATTTGCAACATACATTTTTTTGTTTCCACAGAGCCCTTAAATATTTATTGTACATTCTTCCTCACATGTGAATGATGGCTGCTTGTGGTGGCATGTCGTGGCGTCTCAGAGATAAAAAGTTTGTGGGTTTGGTGGCCCGTTTTTAGATTTTAATATGCAAATTGCTTCAACCTTGATGGTGTTGGATAGTATTTGATTGAAAGTGTTTCTGACCGATCCTAGCTTAGCAGCTGTTGCCATCTACCAGATTTTCAGGCTATCTTTTGTTCTTTTCTGACTCACCAAGGTCGATTTTGTTTGTTTAAAAATACAGTAAAATTTTGAAATATTATAGCTGTTTAAAATAAGTGTTTTCTGTTTGAATATATTCTAAAATGGAATTTATTTCTGTGATGCAAAGCTGAATTTTCAGCATCGTTAGTGTCACATAATCATTCTAATATGCCGATTTGCTGCTCGAAACATTTCTGATTATCGATGTTGAAAGCAATTATGTTGCTTAATGTTTTTGTGGAAACCATGATGCAAAATTTTGTATTTTTTTTGGTAATATTATAAATGTCTTAACTGTCCCTTTTTAATCAGTTAAATGCATCCTTGCTACTATTTGGATAACAAAACATGAAAACATGATAAACGTGTTGTGGAAACATTATTAGAAACATAATTAGATTTTCATTTTTTCACTGACTTTAAGAAGAAGTCTTTGTAGTTTAAATCACATTGCTTATTTGTAAAAAGGGCTTTGTAATGTCAACACAACAGATATCCAGTCAATTCCTATGGGACGTTTAGTATCACATCTGTAATTGTAAGGTGGGCGGAGCTTATCGACAGGTCAATTACTTTGTCGCATATGGAGTGGAGAGAAAGTTTTAATTGTTGCACTTGTCCTGATTGCTCTTTGCTAAGAGGACGATGCATTTATTTCTGTATCTCTCCAGGGTCTTCTGTCTGAGATTCTTAGAAAAGAGGAAGACCCCAAGACAGCGTCTCAGTCGCTCCTGGTCAACCTGCGAGCGATGCAAAACTTCCTGCAGTTGCCGGAAGCGGAGCGCGATCGCATTTACCAGGACGAAAGGGAGCGCAGCTTGACCGCGGCCTCTGCTATGGGCCCCGCGCCCCTCATCAGCACCCCTCCCACACGCCCTGTACAGGTAACATGCTCCTATCACACTCAAATAGGCACTTAAAGGTCAACCTTTCTGTACTTTGTAGAATAAAATGCGTGCTTGGGATGCAACCTTTGATGCACGCCAAAAACTATTTATATTTTTTGTTTTTTTGTGGTGTTTTACAGTTAAAATATCTATGCGTGCTTAAAACGAGATTAGTTTATTTGGATAAATTTTACTTACAGTAACAAAAGACAGAGAGAATATATCATGAATTAGATTCATTTTTCTTGCTCTGTTGGCAAATGTTTTTTCTTGTTTTATGCATAAATCTAACAGATTTAAATAGGCTCTCTGTCTTGTTTATTTATATTTTATAAAAAAAAAATAGAATGCATCTCGATGCATCGTTAGATTCATTTTTCTTACTCTTGTTGGCATGTTTGTTTCATGCTTAAATCTAATAGGTTTAAGTTATAAAAACTAAAAGGTAATAAAACCTTAACTCAAATTAAAACAGAAATCTGAAAAGTTAAAACATATATGCATTCTTATTTGGATACATTTTACTTATCAAAGACACAGGGAATATATTTGGAATTAGGTTAATTTTCCTGTGTTTTATGCATTCGTCTAACAGACTTAAATAGCTTATCTGTCTTATTTATATTTTGAAATTTTGTTTTTTTTTGCAAAGCAAAAATACTGCTTTTTTTAAAAAAAAAATTGGAATAACATTCACTGATAATTCATTCACAGTAAGGCCACAAACGTGCATTAGTAATAAAGTAAATGGGGTCATGCTGAATTTAAATAGATGCTGTATTCTCAGTTATGTAAATGTAGGTGGAACTGAACACTCAGACTCAGTTTCAGAACAAATATTTAGCATGCTCTCACTTACTAACATAATGAGTGATTAGCTAAGGTATGTTTTTCATCAGTCATCGTCAGAATATTTGCTTTGCGCAGACTGGAATTTAATGCGTAAATTCCTGAGGACCCCCGCCAACTGCTGGAAAAATGATTTTATTTAAATGTCAGAATTACCTACAGCAGCTTTACTCACATGAAAAGAGTTTTAGCGTGTACCAGCAATGGAAGACTGGGGAAACTTATTTTGTAAAGGTCATTATTTTTGCAATTTTTTTGGTGTGGCCTAGAAATGATGCACTGTGGCTTTAAATGACAGTGTATTATAGTAATATGTTGGTCAGGAGCTCACACATGATGGTTTATACTAACACACAACCTCAAGGACACCGTTGCAACCCCACAACTAAAACGATGTGTTTACAAATTGTGACTGACACACAGTTAAGTGCAGATGCATTGATGCAGAATCAGAGTAAACAATGCATTTTCAAATGCAAGACGCTGTTGGCAAAGCTAGTCAATTTAGGCTATTTTGCTTCCTGTCCATATTCTGAAGATTTTTACAGAGGGGTTTGTTCATATACATTGTAAAAAAAAAAGAAAAAAAAAGGTTGTTTTAACTCATCTCAGATATCCACGTTTTCATGTAGTACTTAACATTTCATGTTGACTAAACTTGAAATTTTAAGGCAGCACGAACACTTTAAGTTTAAACTCCTTTTTTTTTTTTACATTGTATAATTTGTCTGATACATTTAACAATTTCTGCTTACAAACATGCTAAAATGTTTTTGAACATTTTTGAACATTGATGAAATATCCAAAATCCCCTTTGTATAACCCTTTGACTGTAATATGTCAACAAAACTATTTTGAAACTGGCTTTATCCAGTGTTCAGATTTCTGTTTTGGAAATGTATGCAAATGAATGCATACTTAATTATATAATGCCTCTTTTGCATATTTAAGCATTATAAGTTTCAGAAAACTTGTAATGCAAGTTTGATTCGTCCTGCGTTTGGTTTGTTATTTATAGTGATGTTAACAGTTGAAACTATTACATTTATGCATTGTAAATTTGATGCATTTAGCAGCCACTTTTATTCAAATATTAAATGCACCACCTTTATTTGTACTATTCTGTACCGTTATTGGCAATTACCGATGCAAAAGTGTCGGTACATCAATGACATCAATGCATGTGTACTTTGGAGGAAGCGTTTAGCGCAGGGAGATCTCACTCCCAGCCCTTCTAGAGCTCTGAACTCTTCAAGCAGGGCCCGGAAAGGTATGCAGAGCCTCCTTCAAACGCAGTTGAGTGTGTCTTAGTGGATCGGACACAAAGGTTTCCTGTGTGTGATGGACTGAGGAGGCTCTTTTATACCGGAGAAACTCCCTCACACACACAGAATGTGTAAAGACCGAAATGTCATCAGTGTTCACTCAAGTGTGCACGCATTTGTGTGTGCGCTTGCGTGCATCATGTCCTTGCGTGTGTGTGTGCAAACCAGATGCTGCTTTCCTGTTCAGATCCCATTATCAGATGGTTCTGTAACCTGATTATTCAGCAACTGCGCCTAATTCGTCAGTCTCGAACAGTGCTCGGCAAAAGTCTACATTATCTGATGATATTTGTACAAATTGGTGAAATTTTGAATCAAAGGGCATATCGATGCACTACTTGACACACATAATGGCTGTGTTCCAAAACCTAGTGTGCTTCCTTGCTGCATAGGCAGCATCCTAACTGAAATGGAGTCTCATTAGTAACTGATTTGGAATATTCGCATATTATATTTAGCATGCACATATATTGGGATATTTTAACATTCTAAATTTTATTTTAATTTATTTAAATTATTTAATATATTTAATGTTATTTTATTGTTGCTTTTCCATGTTAAAATGCATTATATAATGTTTTAAATATTAGATCAAATATTTAATATTTTATTCAAATATTATATGTTTTATGTAAATATTTTTGTTGAAATATTAAATATTTTTAGAAATATTATTACAAATACTTTTTTAACTTTAATGCCTTTATGTACATATTTAGATTAAATTTGTAGTCTGTTTTTGATCATGCCATCAGTCAGATAACATTTTGTCCATCATTGGCTCTTTTGCATAAAAAATAAGGAATAAAGGTAGAGGGAAGGTAGAGGGAAGTGTTTTGATGCATGGCAGCTTGATGCTGACAGATATGAGTGAGATGTTCGCAGGATTTTCTGTTGTAAATCAGCAGGGTGGCACGTCTTGCAGCGCTGCAAGGCTTTTATGACGCTCATAAAAACAGATGTGAAGGTATGTTTCCCACATACGTTAATGGATCGTCAGACAGTGCGTGCAAGTTTGTGCACGCTCATCCCTTTATAATTAGATATGGTCACAAAATAACTCAGCCTAGACACTGATGCTTCACATGTAAATGACTGCTGTAGGTGCCGCTGACAGCCTCTTCACCGGCTCGGCGGTGGCAGTTTGGAGACCCTTCATGTTGGAAAAAAAGTTATGGCCATGTTCGCACGTCGTTTTGCTGCAGAAATCAGCACTGCTGTGATTGAAATCTGATCAGTTGGATTAAGTGTTATTTTAACCCATTGTTTTAAACATTTGTGTTTGTGTGTTCACAGCCCAGAAGAGAGGAGTGTAACAATGTGAGACCAGAAGACTGGAATCCCAGAATTCCAGTGGGCATCTCTCCTGTGAGTGCACATATGGTACATTGTTTATGCAAAAAGTGATGCATGGTTTTGTCCTTGATTATAAACCTGTGCACATGTGTGTTATTTAAAAAACAAAATGATAAAAAAATAGTAAAATAATTAAATGCATGAGAATGCATATTAATAATAATAATATTAATGAATTAACATTTTTAAATAGTAAAAATAATAATTATTAAAAATGTTGTTGTTTTATTGTTATTATATATAATTTTTTTTCTGCTCACCGAGGCTGCATTTTATTTGATAAAAATAAATATTAAACATAACTGGTTTCTATTTTAATATATTTTCAGATTTCATTTATTTCTGTGATGCAAAGCTGAATTTTCAGCATCATTACTCCAGTCTTCAGTGTCGCATGATCCTTCAGAAAACATTTCTGATTATTATCAATGTTGAAAATAAATGTCTTTACTGGAACTTTTGATCATTTTAATGCATCCTTGCTGAAAAAAAAGTATAAATTTCTTAAAAATAAATAAATAAACATTTTACAGACCCCAATCTTTTGATGCATCAAGTAATAAATATATATTATTTTATTATTTATTATTTTTTATATAATTTATGCTTTTATTATAATTTTTTTACCACCTTGTTTGACAGGTGCATTAAAAATGAAGTCTAACTTTTTTTTTTTGGGTGCATGATTTGTCCTCTGCTCAGGTGAAGCCCAACCCTCTGACCTCGGAGTGGAACGGGAAATCGGAGAACTGCGTGTTAAACATCAACTCGTCCATCTACGACGAGATCCAGCAGGAGATGAAGAGGGCCAAAGTGTCCCAGGCCATGTTCGCCAAGGTCGCCGCCTCAAAGAGCCAGGTAGGTCCCGCTCCGACCTCGCCCACGCGCTCCCACTTCGACTTTCACTAGCTTGCCATGCTTGAACCGCTCGTCCGGTTGACAAAACATTGTCAAACATTTTTGTGTACAGTCTACAGAAAGCTCAGATAGCGAGATAAAAGCGTAAAAGGAGAGCTTTGTTAAGCCTCGCAGGTAGCGTGGCCCCGTAATGACTTGCGCCGCTTTATTGTGGGTTTGCGAACAGCAGACAGTGTTGCAACATAAAACAAATGTGTTTATATAATTCAGCTGTGCAACGACCACACCGTTATCTCGCATAGCGAACAGCCTTCTGCTGAATACAGGCCTCTGTGAGAGACATTACCGTCTGTTTTAGCCTATTAAAACTAATTAAAGAAACGCAAGGCGAGCCCCATTATTAAAGGTTTCACATATCTATGTGCACACTTAAAGATTTTCACAATTACATCTGATGGGGGGGGAGAACGCGAATAAAAGCCCTAAATTATCTAGAAATATCAGCAGGTTTTTGCTGATTGCACTGATTACGGTGCCAGATACTTTTGTTTCACCAAATTACAGTTTGATGCACAAACCACTGTTTTTGTCGAAGGGAGTTCAAAGCCGAGAAGGGTGGAGGAGAGAAAAGACAAACCGGGGCATTTATTCGCGTAAGATTCTCGTACAAAATGATGGTTTGAGAGAAAAGAGCCCCCTCTCTGTCTCTCTCTGCAGCCCTGCCTGAGCCTGTGTGCTCCATTCATGGCTGGTGTGAATGTGAATTGAGCAGCAGATAAGAACTGTGCTAATTACGCAGCTGAAAAAGGGGCCTGGGAGAGCACTTATCTCCGGCTCCATCTCGTAATGTGCGCTCCCCGGGCAGCTGGTACCCCCTCCTTCCCGTTCCCAGCCCCCTCCGCTGGGCCCACGGGGGCCCGACGGCTGAATGTCCGGCCGGTGCCGAGCGCCTGGCGGTGCTGGTGCCGACGCCGAGCGATCGTAGTTACGAAACGGCCGCTGCGGTGTCGTAATTAGCGCGCGGGAAACTCTTTTCCAGTTGAGCCGTGACGATTGAAGAAACGTAGAGGGAAGCCGATTTGTATTGGCCATAATTGCTGTACAGTATCAATGTGATCAGTCAGTTTGGTCGCATTTTGGGTGCTTTTAATGAAGAAAAGTGTCTTAATCTTGCCTGAAAATACTCCTTTTGTCATTTTATGAGGCGACAGGCCAAATCTGTGCTGCTTGATATTTTTGTGGAAACAATGATACTTTTTTTCCGAAATTCTTTGATGAATAAAAAGTTCAAAAGAACAGCATTTATTTGAAATAGAAATTTTTGTACCATTATAAATGTCTTTAATGTCACTTTTGATCAATTTAATGCATCCTTGCTAAACAAAGGTATTAATAAATAAATAAAAATACTACTGGCATTGCTACTAATAATTATGATAATTATTATTTTTATTGTTATCATTTTTTAAATAATTTATAACAGGCCAAAGTAGTGTATGAATGATGTTTGTAAGACTGTTGTCTTTGTCAGAATCTAAAATAGCAAAGAAATTATGAAATGCATTCCGATTGAAGTCTAATTTATGATTTCTAAACTAAATAGGATGACAAACTGGTTTTCAACAACAAAGTTTTCAATTAGTTAGTGTTAGTTAATGCATTAACTAAAACTCAAAAGCCTTCACGACAACCTGGCAAAATAAAAGTTTGGCTTAATTTGAAGAAATGATGACAGAAATGTATTGTACAATAGAATGTAATTCTCAGAGTAAAAGCAATAATAATAGTTCCTAAAACAATATCACAACATTTTTTTTCAATGTTTTAATTTCATAATTTAATTTGATCGAATTCCAAACTGAAAACACAGAATTTGGGGGGAAAAATTATAATTTAGTTTCATTACATTTTAAAAAATCAAATTAATTTTTAAAGTCTTATGCATTCACATGATTACCAGTGTTTTTATTATAAATTTTGAATTAAATCATGAAACAGAATTCAGAAAAAATAAAACAGAATTTGGGAAGAAATAAGAGATTTCATAATGTCATTTAATTACATTTAAAAATATATAAATACTATTTTTGATTTTATACATTTTAATTAAAGAAACACAGAATTCAGAAAACTGAAAACAAAGAATTTGGGAAAAAAATACAATTTAATTTGGGAGAAAAAACAGATTTCATAATTTCATTTCATTACATTTAAAAGTATAAATTAAGTTGTTAAAGTTTTATGCACTCGTATGATTACCACAGTTTTTAAAAATAATCATTAGTACAGAAAAATTGAAACAAATCAGAATTTGTGAAAACAAAAAATACTGATTTAATTTATTTGTTCATAAATGCATATTATTTACATTTGCAAGACAAAAATTAAAATAAAACATAAATTTGTGGGGAAAAAAACCCAAAAAACAACAGCTATTAGATTTTATAGCGCCCTAATGTTAGCTAAGGTCCAATAAAAAATATTAACAGAGACAATGTTGGATTTTAAGATTAATTAATGCATTCAAAGAATTTTTCATAATTACTTCAGATACAGTTAACTAACGTTAGCAAATGCACTCTAATTATAAAGTATAGCCACAAACTGTGTGTGTTTGTTTGTGTCTGTCCCTCTCGCCCCCTGCCTGGCTGAAGGACCTCGGGGTCCTGGACGGCGTGCGGTGGGAGGCGTTTTGCCGTATGGTTATCTTCCGTGGCGTGTCGGATTAATTGGCGCGTCCATCAGTGCAGGAATCCTCGTCCGTAGCGGAGGTAGACTGCAGCAGCACTGGCCGCAGCACACGCTAGAGATCTGGCACAGGCCACGGGTTTGGCTTCCGCAGCCACGGGGCTCCAGGCTCGGCCCAGCTCTGCCCTCGATGAGAGCCATGGAGATGGGAGGTGTTGAGGGGGAGGCGCAGCCCTCGTCCCCTGGGCATTCAAAGCCGTAAACAGTAGTTCGAGGGGGTTAAAGAGAACCATTGCTTGTGTGTGTGTGAGTGTGTGTACCTGCTTACTCATGTGGCCGTGTGTACGCCTGTGTTGCAAATGTATGTGTGTGTGTGCTGTTTATTGGGGGATGGGCACTGGATCAGAGCCATGCCGTCCCCCTCTCTGGGCACACATCCATACAGGACGTGAGTGCCAGGCTTTATCTATTTGGTGGCACTTTCATATTCCGAGTAGCATTTCAATTAATTTCTCCTCCTGCACCACAGAAAAACCACCGTTTTTGCAGCTTGTAAACTGAAAAAGAAACATATAAACTGTTTATTTGTGCGCACTCGTTGACGTCCAATGCAGAGTTCATGAAATCAGGACGTTTTGGAGGTGAAATGCAAGCTGTTGAGGTTCCTAGTGCTGAATTTCCCCTCTTCTCTCCTTCAGTGTGGGATGTTTTCGCCTTTTTTGTCATCCGATTGTGATTTTTATTTGAAGTATTATTCATATGGGATAATTTATGAACCTAAGTTTAAGTTCAACATGAAGTACTGTTCAAAACCGATTTTTCTTGCACAATATAATGCTTTTTTGAGTAGTTAGGTTTTTTTTTCTGTTTGTTTTTGAAGGAAGACTTTTATGCTCACCAAAGCTGCATTTATTGGCCCCAAAATGCTGTAAAATCATGAAATATTATTATAATTTAAAATAACCACTTTCTATTAGAATATGTTTTAAAATGTAATTTTTTCCTGTGTCGCAAAGCTGAAATTTCCGCAACTATTACCCCAGTTTAAGTGTCACATGATCCTTCAGAAATCATTCTAATACGCTGCTCAAATAAAAAAAAATATTATTTTTAATGTTGAAAACAACTTAATATTTTTGTTGAAACCATGATATATTATTTTCAGGATTCTTTGATAAATAGAAATACACAGAATTTAAAAAACTAAAAACAGAAACATTATAAGTGGCTGTATGGTTTAATGTGTCATTGCTGAATAAAACCAAAAACGATAACTAACATAAATAAAAATAAAACAATAAATAAATAAAAAAAAATATATATATATATATAAAACATTTAATTATTTAATTTGATTACATTTTAAAAGATCAAATAAATTATTAAAGTCTTATGCATTCATATGATTACTATTATTTTTAGAATAAATTAGAATTAAATCATGATACAGAATTAATTCAGAAAAATTAAACCAGAAAACAGAATTTGGGGAAGAAATTAAACTGAATTTGGGAAGAAATAACAGCTTTCATAATGTAATAAAAAATTCAGTTAAATTGAATATGTTTTATGCATTCATGTGATTACCACTATTTTTGACGTATAATTTTTTATTAAATCAAGAAACAAAATTTAGAAAAACTAAAACTGAAAACAAGGAATATGGTAAAAAAAAAAAAAAAAAAAGTGAATTTGGGAGATTTCATAATTTCACAACGTGTTTTCATTTAATGTGTCATTGCTGAATTAAAACAATAATATATACATATATTATTTTTATTTATTTATTTATTATTATTATTTTTTAATCTGACTGACTCCAAACCAGAAAATACCAGGCGAAATGTTGATTTAATCATCGTTTAATAATTATTATTAATTAATGTACTATAATATAAAATATATTATTAATATATTATTTATGAATGTATTATAATATAAAATATTTAGATATAATCAGCATGCAAAATAATAAAAATGTAATCATTTAAACACACACACACACATATATATAATATGGAATAACATGCAATGAATCATTCACAATAATACCAGGAACACGTAATATTACATAAATAGAAACGGTTTTGATTTCATGTTGAGTTGGATTACAGGTTTGTTAAAGTCCCTAACTCTAAATATGAGCAATAGTGAAAGTGACGTATGACTGAGTCAACACCACTAATACAGACATGACAGTGCTGAACTGCCATTCACACAGCTGGGAGAATAGAGAGAAGAAGGGCATTATGGGAGTTGTGCTGACACCCTCTGATGGTGAATACAATCACGGCCCCTGTTGTCAGATGACAAGCCCTTTAGAACCCGGAGCCATTCCCTTAGAGTGACCTGACTCTCTCTCTCTCTCTCTCTCTCTCTGTGACTGTATGTCTCTCGCTCGCTCCTGGAAGAGGCTGTGGTAATTAGCAGGGCTCTAATGAGACAGAATGTCAGTGATCTGCCGCAGTACAGGGGGGCAGGCGATAGGCCGGTGTGTGTATGAAGGGGGGTAGAGGAGGCTGTGCCATCTGTCACTGAGCGCCTGGCTCGCTGCTCTCTGGGGGGAACAGTGGGTCTGCAAAAAGTGAGAGAGAGAGAGATATTAAAAATGTGCAGGGTAGACTGTGTATATCAATGCAAAATTGCAATTGTAATTTCAACTGGTGGTCGACCGATATATTGTCTGTTTGCAGATATTTAGCTATTTTGAGGCTGTTTTGTTGGTTGTTTGAACAATTTTGGTATGTCCCAATTGTATCATAACCTTGCCAACAAAATCAACGCAGCATTTATTAAACATTCTAATCATATTTTTTATTTCCGAAATATTTTTGGAAACTTTAGTTAGTTTAGTGGATTTTTTTTTTGCATCTTTTTTTGCCTTTTTCTGTGGATATTGTATTGATACCGGCAACTACAAAAATTATACAATTTTGGCCAGTCAACATTAATAATTTTAATTTAAAAAATAATTCAAATATTATATCATTTATATATTATTTAAATAGGCTTTTATAAGCACAGGAAATGTATGTTTATTTATTTATTTTATTCATTCATTCAAACATTTAGACTAGTAATAAACCAAAATGTATCGACATTTTGATATTATCCACTTGGCCAAGTTCATTTAATAACATTTTCTGTTTTCAAATATATTTGAAAATATATTTGATAATAATGATACAATTTTGACCATTTAAAATTAATTTTTTGTTTTTATTTCTAAAATGAAATATTATATTATTTAAATAAGCATTTATGTAATTTTCACAGGAAATGTATTTATTTATTTATTCATTCATTCATTCATTTATTTTACATTCATTCAGACATTTAGACTAGTAATAAATGAAAATGTATGGACATATTTTGATGTTATCCACTTGGCCAAGTTAATTTAAAAACATTTTCTGTTTTCAAATATATTTGAAAATATATTTGATAATAATGATACAATTTTGGCCAATTAAAATTAATATATTTTTTTAAATTTATAAAATTAAATATTATATTATTTAAATAAGCATTTATGTAATTTTCACAGGAAATTTATTTATTTATTTATTCATTCATTCATTTTACAATTATTCAAACATTTAGACTAGTAATAAATTAAAATGTATAGACCGGTTTTGTTGATATCCACTTAACCAGGTTAATTTAATAGCGTTTTTTCAATAACAGCGTCAGTCTTTCTATTCCAGAAAAACAAACCAGCAATATTAATGACATCATCTTGCACTCAGGGGTATCGTGCAGATTTTTGTCTAGTAAAATGAGACTGACACCATCCCTCCCCCTGTCTAATATAGTCTTATTGGCTGTTCATTCCATCACAGCTGTTCCTGTGGGCGGAGCCTTTGAGCAGCAGGCGTGGCCTAAATCGCATTTATGTGCCCTGTGTTTCCAGGCCAGGTCTAGACGCATCGTCTGCCGCCGCGCATCTGCGTTTACTTTCATTAAAGCGCGACAACCCAAAGCCGGATGCAAATGAAATTACAGTACGCTTCCTATATGGAAGTTCGTTCCTCCCTCTTCCTGTTCCGACAGCCCCTATAATTTTACAGAGAATATATATTTTTCATTATCGTGCTTCATTTTGAAGAGTTGTTTGTTTACGGTTATGAATTCGCTGCCTCCCAGGGGCGTGTGCGAGGCAGATGGGAGCGGCGGGCCTGTGAGAGCGGAAATAGGGCCATGACTGTTTATTAATTGATTTATTTATTTATCTGGCTGCCTGGTTATTAGGTTGCCTGGGAAACAGCTGCAGTTCCCCTGTATTATTAAAGACACAATATTCGTGAACCAGAGACCCAGATGTCTGGGAAATTAATTCCGCGTATGATTTATCGCAGCCGCGCGTCTCCGAACGAACCTTTTTCCTTGTCGTTTAACGCGTCCGTTGACCATCTTCTGGTTCTCCGGCTTGTTCTCCATCTGTTTGCTCTCTCTCTCTCGCTTTCTCTCTCTCTCTCTCCTCGGCACGTAAGGTAGCGTTAGAGGTGGCCCGGTTTCTCGCTCTCTCCTCTGTCAGACCACACAGGGCTTGTTCTGAGGCCCATTCTCGCTAATCTGATCAGGCAGGCAAATACGCCGGGAAAAGCGGCTTTAATGATCCCCCTAATTACCTCAAGTCAATACCAACTGTATTATTAGACTCCGGGAAAATATTCCATTAGGGTCCCCCCCGTGGGACTCCCCGCACGTAGCGATGTCACGCGCCGCGCGCCCCCATGCTTGTAATTAATTTTATTTACACACGCAGGAATGCACAAGGTCGCACCTGCAGCCCGGAGCCGCCTCGCCCGGCCCCCGACTCGCCCGCTTAATCAGATCTGTCATAATTACCATTCTGCATGCTTCTGACACACGCTGCGAAATATTTCAATTTAACTGCAGCCAATGGCTGCGGCAGACGCCGCTCTGCTCGCCGCTCGCCCACGGCGTACAGGGGCGGACCGGACCTGCTCTGCGCTTTCCCCTTCTTTGCTCTCTTCCTCCTAGTTTTGTGCAACTTTTTGGACATCAGTGACCTGATTAATTAGTTGATACCTGTCCATTTGATCCATTATTGACCAGTGCTCATGCACGCTTGGTTTACGTGGCCTACCCTCACGTCATACTGTACGACTTTCATTCAAGCGTGCAGAACAAAAGACGCATTTCTGAAGGACATACAGGGCGTTCTTTTGTGTAAATTGGACAAAGGCACAAAAATACAATGAAATTGTTTGTCCATGTTCTTCATTGTTTTATGTTAACCGATATGCATTGTTATAATTATTATATATTTAATGGCATACCAAAAAAAGACACTCTGACCCTGCGCAATAAAACAATTCATCAAACATCATCAAACGCTTCAAAAGCCTCCGTCGTAAAAGTTAACGGCTTGATATATTTTTGCCGTTTCAAAGCAAACTTGTGTTAATTAAGAGTGCTGTTGGAGCTGACATGTACAATTTGCAGGTTTTATGCAGTTTTAATCTATAATTCAATAAGATCAGGCATGATTTATCTGCTTAATTACTCTCTGATATTAGCAATTAAACTCCAGCTTTGAATTAAATCTCAATCACACGCTTATAATTGATGGACTAGCGTTTTCTCATAGGTTGCTCGTGTGTCGAGGGCTCCTTGCAGGCTCTTTGTTTGAATTATGTTGCGATCAACCTACTTACACTTTATGTTGGGGTTGTTTCTTGTTTTCCTTCAGGTCTCTTGAAAATGTTAACCTAGTTACGGGCCACCAGATCTGCTTTATTCTTGCACAATCTTTTGTAGACAAAGTTGTTGACATTGTATTGGGGTGCAGAGTATTTATGGTTTTTCTTGGCCGTTGTTTGTTAGTTAAGCTTGCACACTTAGGACTTGCACAATTTTGGACAAAATACCAAACAAATGTGATTTGTAAGGATGTAACGACACCCCAAGCTGGTTGAAAATCAATACAAATATTTGACGATTCAGATCGGTTGAGATGTTAAACGCGATACAGTTAGCAGTAGGGGTTTATGTGAATGGGGAATTGACGCTTCACAAAAACCCACCCTCCTTAGTTACTGTTGCGACAAACAATGCCGCTCTCACACTACACATCATGTTCTCACGCAGAGAATACCTCACCGAACAGAGGAAACTGACAACACGTCGATAGACAAGAACAGGTTACTTCTGGTATAAAACAAGGTCTCAGCTTTAAAATGTTGTCATTTTTAAAGAAATTCAAATGATATATACCATTTTGTGTTGCCTTATTAGATCAATCGACATGTGAACCGATCGTCTTTTCTTCTTTAGCACAAAAAATATGGATTAACCTCATAATGTATTTTATTTCAATCACGGAAAGCCGTGAAAACACAATTTTTCAAGTTTAAATCCACTGAAGTTAATCCGCTCTCCTGTCTGATTTGTTTGTCGGACAGAATGGCGGATTCGGCATTCTGATTGGTCAGATCGCCTGTCAGTCAAGCTGTTTGCGAAGAGTCAATTGACTGTCTTTTAGAAAATTTTAGATTCTTTTTTATTTTCATCTTGCCACTGTATAATGCATATTAAAGCTGTGTTTATAAGCGCAGCGCTGCTTTGTTTACAAACCAAGGAAATGCTATACTGCCGCTGTTCCATAGGTGCCACCTGCTGTCAGAGAGTGAATTTACATTCATGCTGCATGTATACAGGCTTGGGCACCAGTATATATTCGACACTACCAAAAATCTAAAATTAAAAAAAAAAAAGAAACAATTTAAGAATAGAATTCAAATGAGAAGTTTTAATAACATTCAAATTAGAAAACCAAAGTAAATAAATATTAGAATGTTTTATAAACTGAACATGCACACATGTAATTTTAGTTTTAATTATTTGTTTAATAATTTATTTACCAAACAACCATGTGAACATATATATATATATATATATATATATATATACATACATTTATTTATAAATGATTTAATGATTTAAATTATTTAGTTTTATTTAAATTACATTTAAATAGAATATTAAAACAACAAAAATCTATTTATAAATAGTGTGTGTGTGTGTGTGTGTGTGTGTGTGTGTGTGTGCGTGTATATATATACAGTATGTATAGAAAAAAATTAAGAAATTTAAAATGTATGTTTTTACTTTTTTTGGATTGTGATTAAAATGCTGTGGTTTTCTCTGTTTTTAAATGAAAAGGGCACAGGCAAAGCCTTATATAAAGACATTTCTTTTATGTGTGCTATTTATTACATTTGGGGTTTGTTTTAAATTTCAATTTAGTTTTTTGTTATTTGACATTTTTTAATCTCCAATCCCTACTGACTTGCCATCAAATCCAGCCTTTAATCATCTGCTACAAAGCATTTCTATTGTTTTATCAACTTTAGCAAATGATTTACTTAAAGTGCAAACAATTTACAATAAATGACACTTACTTGAACATTGTATATTTTCATGGAAAGCATTTCTGAAATGCAAATACTTTTCAGGGCCAAAGTGTATTATAACTTCTAGAAAGTTAATGACGTCATACATGTTGTTAAGCAGGTTTTCTGCACATACTGTAACAACCCTTTTGTCTCTGGGTAGAGATCTCAAGATAGATAGATAGACGAACAGACAGGCGTTATTGATCCCCGAGGGGAATTTTTCCTAAAAACAGCGCTATACGTTTACACGTCGCAATCAAACAAGACAAGACAGAACACGTCACTCTATAGCATTGCATACTTGGTGAGAAATATGAATGTGCATTACAGTAACTTCTTACTTTTAGTAAGTTTACTCTACTCTTCTTCTACGGTTAGTTTTGATCAAATATGGTTATGGAAACAGTCTGAAGAGAATCTTTGCTGTTAATGGCCTGAAGGAAACTCTCTCTATCGCCCCCTTGAGTTCGGAGGTCTGTTAGTGTGTGCAATGCATTCCCATCTTAAATATGTTTGTAGCCCGAGGATGAAGGCAGAAAAGTATTTTCTTGACCACATCTGTGGAGAAGGGATGCGTTTCTGTGTGTTTAGAGTTCATCTGGGGCACTGGCCTCATTTTCTCTTCCTCCATGCCAAGACCATTTGAATAAATACTGGGAGCAGATCTATTTGCATAGCAAGATATCCAAAAAGGCAGTCCGTTCCCGGCCTATTTTTGGCCCCCCTTTTTTTTTTTTTTGCTTATTGTTGCAGAAGATTCACATATGCTGCGCGAGCGCATTAATATATTTCAGCCAACAGATGGACTTGACGCGCATGCGGCGGGTCCAATTCCTTCGCTCGTACATCCGCAAACCCCACACACGTTCGCTCTTAGGGCCCGGCGCGCAGACGAAAACAGGTTTGAACATACTGTATTATCTTTCGAATTGATCTGCATGACACTGTCTGCCAAAGCTGAGCCGGTGCCAGATTCAGGAGGGGCGGTAGAGCAGGAAACAATAATGCTTTGTCTGTTGAACACTGCAGCCCTCTGCCTGACATCAAGATGTTTGTTTCTCGCTTTTGTTTTTACTTCAACGCGCTCGAGACTGAAGCCATAACAATGGATTAGCATCTTTATTTAAAAACAATGGAAAAGAGCGAAAAACGAAAGAATCGTTTTTTAACATCTGCCCCCAGATTGAGGTTTTTGACAGGCGTCCGCTTGAGTTTGTGTGTTTGTTTAATAGAGGAGTCCGGGTACGCCCTCAGGTCTATAGGGGCCGTATCTCCTCCGAAACTTGCTGACTTGTTTGAGAACGCCAGCCAACGATGTGATGACTGATAAGCGAACAGCCGTGGCGTAGAGGGCAGAGCGCTGATCTGGAGACAGCCGTGACCAGTTGATCTGATGTCATAATTCAGATAATTCATAATTCAGTGCCGGACTATATAGCAAGCGATATTAGGATTAGCACATCCCAAAACTTTAATGATATGACACGGTGTCCAGAGGTGTACTGTTTTTCAACAGTGGGCACTTGTATATATCCGGCACTACTTAAAATATAAAAAAATAAAATAAAGAAAAAATGTCTAAATAAAATTCAAATGAGGAATACATATATATTGCAGAAAAAAAATAAAATAAATAAATATATATATATGTATATATATATATACAATTCATTTTACAAATACTATTTTACTATTTTAATAAAAATTAATTTTAAAATAAATAAATTTAATTTTTTTAAATATTTTATATTTTTTATAGCTAAATAATTTATCATTTGTATTTAAATTAAATAATTTAAATTGAATACTTTAAATTAAATCGTTTTGTTGCTCAATGTTTCGTTTAATATTGTTCATTACATTCTATTCAACTGTTAAATAATTTGATTCTTTAAATATTTTAGATTTTTATAACTAAATTTATATTTAATTTAAATCATTTTTTTAAATTAAATTGCTAAATGTTTACTTTAATATTGTTCATTACATTCTGTTCAACTGTTAAATAATTTGTATTTATAAACATTTTATATTTCTATAACTAAATAATTTCTTATTTATTTAAATAAAATAATTGAAATTAAATACTTTATATAATTTAAATTAAATAGGTTTGCTGCTAAATGTTTAGTAATATTTAATATTGTTTAATAAAAGTTTAATATTGTTCATGGACTTCTATTCAACTGTTTAGTTTAGTTTGTTTTTGTGCATTTTTTATTTTTATTTTTTAGAAAATATAAATAATTAAAATTGGATTTTTTTTTTCTTACTCAAATCTATTTTTTCTATTTCTAGTTTTATTGGTGGTATTTAGTGCAAATTGATTTTAGATGCTATATAATGCTTTTACCCTCACCAAGAGTGCCATATAAAACCTTTTTTTTTTTTTGGCGCTAGATAAAATATGATTATTTAGGTATGATATTTCCCTTTTACATCGCTTCCGTTTTGTTTAGTTTGTAACTATATATGGGTAGTTTATACCATAGCAAGTAAGTTACCCAATAACCTTGCCAAATACTTATTTCCAATACAAATCTCTATATTTTCTTGATAATCGCTAACCAAGTACACACTTTTAGTGCGTAGTCGAAGTATACAAACTGGGATGCCGCCCAGTGATGCCGGGGAGCTGTTGGCCGATTCGGGACCGGTGGCGACGTCAAGGTCCAAGCAATTTGAGACTGGTATCGTCTCAAGAGTCCGAGGCCTGGCAGAGCGGGGTGAGCGGAGGGGACGATAAGGAGCAAATGAGATAATAAAAAGGTGTTGATGGTGCCATGTGACTGTGATGTGGAAAACCGCAACTGTCTGGGGCTCCTGAACTCAGTCCCAAGGTTATTAATGTGTCCGCTGGCATCTGGGTCCAGGCGAGGGACATAAACACCACGCTGTTCTCTCACAGTAGTGTCCTGTGCTTGTCTCATTGGCAGCTTGTGACCACTCGGCCCTCATACGCATAGACACACCGTATCCTGCTTAGTTGGGTGAATCTTACGCATGAATTCAGCCATTGTGTGCAAGAGAAATATTTTTATCAGAATGTACCACTGCTATTTATACCCCGAACACAATGGAGGCTCTGGTGGACCCTCTCATCACGTACCACTTGACCCGTCCACGGCCTTTATTGACGTTTGGATAGCATACATAATCTTATAAAACTGAGCTGTAAATGGGTGAATCTCACGCAAAATATGTCAAAAGCATTTTAATGTCATATTTCACCAAAAAAAAAAAAAAATAATAAATTAAATTTATTTTTACTTTTTTTTAAATAAAATTAGCTATTTTATCATTTTTATGTAAAATGTAAGGTAAAATACAATAAAAACTATTTTATGATTTTTTTTTTTTAGATGTGAAATGTGACCACAAATAGATATTTGTGTAAAAAGATAATTGATTACAGTTTTTTATTTTATTTTATTTTATTTTATTTTATTTTATTTTATTTTATTTTATTTTTAAATAAAATATTTTATAATTATTTTTTATGTGACATGTGACCACAAATTTGGCTTAAAGAAAAGTAGGCTGACATTTTATTTTATTTTATTTTATTTTATTTTATTTTATTTTATTTTATTTTATTTTATTTTATTTTATTTTATTTTATTTTATTATTTTTAAATAAAATAAACTGTTTTATAATATTTTTTGTGTGCAGTGTGACCACATATTTGGCTTGAAAGTAGGTTTACAAATTTAATTTAATTTAATCAAATTTAATTTAATTTAATTTTATTTTATTTGTTATTTTTAAATAAAATAAACAATTTTGTAATTATTTTTTTATGTGCAATGTGACCACAAATTTGCCTTAAAGAGAATCTTTATTTATTTATTTATTTATTTATTTATTTATTTATTTGAGATTTATGCAGTACCCATTTTGGAAAAAAAACCAAACAAACAAACAAAAAAAACAATATTCTTATATATTTCTTGTCTAGAGCTTTAAAAGTGATTGTAAGAATTTATCTGTGCTTAGTTTTACCAAAATAATAATAAATAAGTCAAAAGATCTCTTTATTAGCTCATACATTTCTTATTAAATTCACTCCGCATTTTCATAGCTCTTTACTCTTACTGTATATCAACTATGGACTCATTAGCCATTATTATTTCTCATAATGATTTTAAAAAAGAACTTTAAAACAAAGTTAATGCCTAAAGAAGCAGCTGTGAACTAATGAAGCACTACCTCTGAGAAATTCACTTTTACGTTCACTTGCCAAGCAATAGTCCATGTTAATTGAACATGACTAGTTTTCCCATCTTCATATTCTCCAATAATACGCATTATCCTTTAGTGTTTGACAGAATTGGCCAAACAAATCCCAGTAACGTTCCCGAATCCAGGCCGACTCTGCGAGCGTTCACTGTTTATGGTAAGACGGTGGAAGAAATGCAATTGGACAAATACAAACGCTTTTTCAGGTCTTCAAGGCCCAGAGAGCATTACACTATCTGTGTGGCTGTCCAAAGCAAAACTGTTTATTGTAGTGTTTTTGTTCTATAACGCAACAGCATTAATGCTAATACCTCTGTTGACTTTTTAGCGTTTGGTTGCACGTTGGTTTTTTGGTGGCTCGTTCTTTGGCTCAGTGGGATTTGTTTGCCGTTTTATCCGCAGATGTTTGATTGAGGATTATTTTACGATAGTGCGCTTAATGGCTGCGATAAGGTGTGTGTGTGTTTGAACCGCGTCGGGCTACAGACATCACAGCAGGAACGGGACTCAAATCCCTATGCGTGCAAATAAAACAAAATGCGACAATAAACGTGGCAGAGGAACAAGGTGAGCTGTGATGAGCCGCTCTCGCTCGCTCTCTGGGGCTTTACATGGCTTTTGGGAGGAGCAGGAACATGGGACAACAGAAATGCTGAGTTATCTTTGCCATGCAGCGCTCTGGTGTGGCTCTGGCTCCTGCTCCGTGTGTGTGTGTGTGTGTGTGTGTGTGTGCTGGGTAATCCTGTGGAAATGAAAGGTGCTGCCACACACTGGCCTGGAGATTACGGCATCACGTTTGTAAGTGTGCCAGGACTCGACTGCTGGAACACACACTAGAGCTCCTTTTTCCTCTTTTCCTTTCCTAAAAATAGGATTTGACCATACTTTATATCAGAAATGGGAATTGTAAGGAATTGAAAGGTTCCAGTTCTATAACCAATTCTTGTAGTACTTTTAAGGAAGAAACAAAATCTGTAATATTTAGCATAATATATACATATTTTTGTTTGTTTACAGCATTAGTTCTAAAGTTATTGCATGAGATTGTGGTTAAATTTGAATGAATACTGAGTATATTTATATTGCAATATAAATAATAACTCTTGCAATAACTCCATGCATAGCATAACTCTTAAAATATAATATCTTCCAAAAAAGTAGGATAGGAATGTTGGTGTAATGTTAAAATGGTCACTATACGCTTATATTTTAAGTAGTTTTCCACTGTGTGTATATATATATATATATATATATATATATATATAATAGCAAAAAACAAAGTTTTTAAAGGTTTGGGTTCAGAAATATTATTAATACTTTCTGAAAATCGATCAGAAGTGACGGTTAAGACAATTGAAATGTTTGAAAGAAAGAAAGAAATGTTAAAATGGTCACTATAGTTCTGTATTTTTCCACTATATGTATATATTAATCCAAAAAAGTGATAAAAATTAATACAAAATGCAAAAAAAGTAAGATTTTTAATATTTTTATTTAACAAGGATGCCTTAAATTGCTCAAAAGTGACATTTAAAATGCTATGAAAGATTTCTACCTTAAATAAATGCTGTGAACAATTGTTTTCAGCATTGAAAATAATAAGAAATGTTTCCTGATATGAATCCAAAGACACGATGAAAATGAATACAAAAAGCAAAAAAGTAAGATTTTTAATATTTTTATTCAACAAGGATGCATTAAATTGCTCAAAAGTGACATTTAAATGTTATGAAAGACTTCTATTTTATATAAATGCTTTTCTTTTGAACTTTGTGTTCATAAAAGAATCCTGAGATAAAAATATAAAACAATTTACACAAATATGTTTTCAACATTGATAATAATAAGAAATGTTTGTTGAGCAGCAGATCAGAATATTAGAATGTTTTCTGAAGGATCATGTGACACTGACGACAGAAACAGTTATTTTTTAAATTGTAATAACATTTCACAATTTTTCTAAATTTTTTATTAAATACATGTTTTTTTGTTAGTTTTTTTTTAAACAATTCTCTTCTGCTCATCAAAGATTTTTGATCAAATAAATGCAGCCTTGATGCAATAAAAAAACCCCATTAAAAACCTTACTGATCCCAGACTTTTGAACAGCAGTGTAAATGCTTATTTCAAAGATCGTACCTACCTCAAACTTTTAAAATTAGCGTACATGACATTAAACATGCAGTGTATACGTTTCATTTGAACCTCAACTTATTGTGTCTTCATGTTCTCCGGCAGGGTTGGCTGTGTGAACTGCTACGCTGGAAAGAGGACCCTTCCCCGGAGAACCGCACGCTTTGGGAGAACCTGTCCAT
This sequence comes from Labeo calbasu, assembly GCA_019740295.1. Lineage (NCBI taxonomy): Eukaryota > Metazoa > Chordata > Actinopteri > Cypriniformes > Cyprinidae > Labeo > Labeo calbasu. Next base: position 1,319 of record JAHKKF010495482.1, on the reverse strand, counting down.
GATCCGCCGCTTCCTCAGTTTGTCCCAAGTGGAACGTGACGCTATATACGAGCAGGAGAGCAACGGAGGACAGCAGCACCATGCGGACAGACCTCCTCACCTGCTGCACATGCCCACAGACCCATTACAGGTCAGAGTCACAAATACATACATTATACACTCAAAAAAGGTACAACATTTTCCATTATTTACACCTAAAAAGTGCATATGAGCACCTTAAAAGTAGACATTAGTACCTAAATTGTAAATATTAGTGCCTTTTGTAAGAGTACTGTCCTAGTGACAGCTTTAGTACCTTTTTTTCTGAGAGAGTAGTATTGGAGTAGTATTATTTTTGCCGGTAATTCAACTTGAAATGGTTTACATATGGTAGCCATATGGTAATGCTTTATTTATTTTTATTTTTACCACAAACATGTCTAATTAAGTCTGTTTTGATCAGTTTGGAGGTGCCGTATAAGTTTTTCAAACGCTGGTAATTTTGCGCTCCGCTGCTGTGTAAGCAAAACAGTCATTAGCAACATCATTTGTCTGCGTTTAGATATTAAGGACAGCTAGCTGTTTTAATAAATTCATCACTATTCTGAATCCATATTTAATCACAAGAATCCCACAGTTCTTGTGGTTACAGCTGCGTGTTTGATCAGATATTATTTTGTTTACTCGCAAGCATATGGTCATTCCAAGAAAATAGCATGCAGGGAAGAAAAACATTTATTCACTTCCATTTTCACCACTTAAGGCGAAGAGATTCATGCATCAATGCTGGAGGTTTATAGATTTGCAAATCAGATGTCTACTAAAGCACTTGGCTACACTTGACAATAAGGTTTCATTAGTTACCGTTAGTTAAGCTAAAAATGAACATGCTTCTACAGCATGTTAGTTCATGTTAAATTTTCTACGTTGAAAAAAAAAGGCTTATTTTTTTTTTATTTCATTTTTAAATAAATTAAAATTAAGTATTTTATAATTAGTATTTTTTATGTAAAATGTGACTGTGGCTTAAAGAAAATTGAGCTTTACAGAAATTTAATTTAATTTTATTTATATTATAATTTAATTTTATTTATTTATATAATTCTTGTTTTATGTGAAATCATAAATTGGGCTTAAAGAAAATCAGGCTTACTATTTATTTTATTTTATATTTTATTATATTTTATTTTATTTTATTTTATTTTATTTTTTAAATGTAATATTTTATAATTAAACTTCTGATGTGACCTGGATTTTTATTTATTCATTCATTCATTCTTTTTTTGAAAATTCTCACAGTACCCATAAAAATAGTAATAATAAAATAATAATAATAATAA
>JAHKKF010495480.1:0-38915 GCA_019740295.1 Labeo calbasu | reverse complement strand
TATGTGTGTGTGTATATGTATATTTTTGTAATTTATATTTGATTAATTACATTTAAACTTTTAGATATTAGTGTTTATTTTAGATCAATTCTATAAAATATGCATTTTATTGCCTTCCCCTACTGTCTGAATATCTGTTTTTGTTGTACAGTATATGCCTTGGATCATTTGCTTTCACATATTAATAAGTATTTTTAAATCTCATCAGAGCCTATCAGATCACTAAGTACTCACTCACACTAATGCACACTCTCACTTGAATAACTATTTAGAGACTTTAAAAAAAAAAAAAAAAGCTGTTGTTGTATGCCTCTGTCCTCTTTCTTATGTATGTCTCAGCATGCGGATGCTTTTATCTCCCGTTTTTTGTGTGTTTGGGCCTCAGAACTAGTCTATAATACGACTTTACCTCCGGAGCTTTCACTGTAAACCCTCACTCACTCAGTCAAAGCTAAACTACTCACCCCTTGCTGCTTCTGACAGTGACTTGCATGTATTTAAGGGTTCATTTTAAGCTCAAACCGCAAAAGGGGAGAGTGAGAGTTTTAAACGTGCCTATATGTGCAATCCCACCACTAGCCAAGCCCAGCATGCAGGTCCTTTATGAACGAGTTCTCAGAAGACCTTACCCTCCAGGCCAAAGGCACGTCTACATAGGTATGTCCCTCCAAAACCGACCCTCAAAGTCGCTCCACATGCCTCTTGCCTTTCATTCGTGTCTTTTTTAGCTTTCTTCCTCTCTTCCGTTCCCCCAAACTTGGACGTTTGTCAGTGGCAAGTGTCCTTCAGTGAGGGAGCTTTTAGCTCAACTTAGTCCTCTTTTCCTTTAGTAGTGTCTCAGATCTCAGGCTGACTTGGGGTCAGTCTTATTGCTTGAACATTGCTGGTATTCTCTGTCCTCTTACTCCTACTTCCTGTGCTGTTGATCCTCTAGATCCCTCTCATGTGCTGTCAATCACAGGCTCTTCAGACAGACCCTTCTCTCTCATTCACTCCATACTGCTAATGTAGGAAAAACATTTTCACTCTGCTTTCTTTTCCTTTTTTTTTTTCAGAGGAACTTGATGTGGAGGCCCGACTTAATGAGCTTTGTGAACAAGTCAAGGTATGTCAAGAGAAGTTAGTACTATTTAGTAATAATAGAAAAATACAGAGCAGGATGTGTCCCAAACAAGTCAAGATCATTTTAAACTATATGGAACTTTATATAACTTTATTAAAGGGTCTTGTTACCATCTGGCAACATCTGTAAAGCAGAATTTGGTTCTTTGGTTAGAATTTTGGTTCGAAAAGTTTGAATGTGAATCAACAAATTAGAGCTTTATAATTTGTTAGTTAATAATATTATATATTAAAAAATATATATTAAAAAATATATATTCACGTTGGGTGGTTCTTTGCCTCCACGTTGTCGCAAATCGTTTAATGCACAGCTAGCCGTGCATTATCCCTTACATAAAATTACTGTGGTTGTTGCTTGGCTGGTGTCTCTTGATGGTGTACTCCACTCTTTTATATACATGGTTGTGTGTGTGATTTTGCAGCAGAGGGCAGAAAGCCCAGATGAGTTGGCTGAACTGGTAAACATGAATTTGGCCCAGCTATGCTCTCTGCTTATGGCATTATGGGGAAATTTCCTGGAAGTGGTGTCCCTGAATGAGCGTGTCTCTGCGCTGTTGGCCCAGGAGCACCATACACTACGGGTGAGCTCTGATATGCATATTCTACTTGCATACTTTAAATGTGGTATGCATTGCATTTTTGTATTACATTCTGAAACATTTTGTAATGCAAAGATGCTTGAAATTGATGTTGCATAGTTAAAAGCGTTTATGCATAGTATAGTATACTTTCTGGATTTACTTATGTTGCATTTACAATTTTTAGGTGCAAAGATTTGCAGAAGCTTTCTTTTGTCTTGAACACCCAAGACAGAGTGCACTGGCCTACCAGGAACTGCAGTACGTCTTAAAATATCTTTACTGCAATGTAGTTATTTAGCACAAAGAGTAAATGTGAATTCTCATGATAATTCAAATGAACTACTTTATTCAACAGTGCTCACAGTCACCAACAGATGACCACAGCTATCAAGAACTCCTCCTACTTCTTGTCCTTGCCACCTCTTCCTGTTGAATGTGCTGATCTTGATGGGGATGTGAACTCCCTACCTATCATCTTTGAGGACAGATATTTGGAGTCAGTTACTGAAGGTATGTGTGGAGTAATGTGGTTAGAAGTTTCTAGTAAATCTGAAAACATTGATTAGCTGGTTCAAATACGTTTTATTAGAGTTGGAGCTGAACTCTGCAGGACTTTGGCCCTCCAGGAGCAGAACTGGACACACCTGAAATAAATGTATTGACTATGTAGAAAAGGGACAAGACCTTTGAAATGTCAGATCCATATTTTGCTAGTTTATTTAGATAAACTATGTGTGGCATAGGGGATTTGTTATAAAAAGCTTAAAGGTTCAGACCCTTCAGAGAGCAATTCACCATTATTTTCTTAATCTCAGTTAGGGGTGTGCGATATATATCTACGATAATATCGTAAATTGTTGTTTAAACAATCTGTGATTTGACATATTAAGTATATAGTAAAAACCAAACAAAAACACATCCCAGAGAGTGCACGTATACACTATGAGATGTGGGTTAGAGTACCGTGTGTGCGCTTTTTCACACTTTCACCGTACGTTTTAGTCTGTTAAAATACATTTAGAATTCCCCCAAAATTCAAGAAAAGGGGGCAAAAAGACCCCATATAACTTTAATTTTAGGTGATTTTAGTTTCATATTTAAAGTACATTTTCCCTTTTCTCTCCAAATCATTTCAAATATTAGTATTCAACATTTTTAAAAAAAAAACATCAAAACATTATTTATGCATTTGTAACTGCAGGTTAACTGCATTCATGTCCTGCATTAAAACAGTCTGTGCATGCATTTAAAATGCACTTCAGATGCAAAGTCTGTGCCACCTATGCATTGCAAACACAAATTTTTGATGTATTTTGATTGGTAACAACCCTGTAGTGTCTTAGTATTTGAATATATTTATTAAATTTAAGAATTTGACCCAAAAGATATATGTAGACATTTAATTAGCTTAGAAAAAAAATTTAAAAATGCCTGAAAAGGTAAAAATCAGTTTAAACTTAAAAGTTAATTTCTGTTACTCATGCAAACTAACAACTGCACAGAATGAAGAATATCAAAAGCTTTGGGAGTCAGCACAATAACATGCTCAGCAAAATATAGTCTAATTATCGTAGTTGACAAAATTCCAGAAAATATTGAGATATCATATGTTTGTCATTATCGCACACCCCTGATCTCAGTTTGCACCATGGGAACAGACCCTTTAGATAAATAGTCTGCTACACAACTGTATTTAATTTTTTTCTACCCTGAAGATCGTGATGGTCCATGGCTTGGTCTCCACAACACCAGAAGTGGCTCTGTGTCCACTAAAGCAGACAGGTCCAACTCAAAAGACTGTATTGCTAGTGGACTGGGAGGCTTCGGCCCGTACCCAGACAAGCAGCAAGCTGCCCTCAGCACGGCTTGGCCTGAGCAAAATGAGCCTCCCCTCAAATCCAAAGCCAAGTCTATCAAGCTTAAGAAGAATGCCAAGACCGAAAATTCAAAGAAGCTGATCAGGCAGAGCTCGAAAGACTCCGTGGTCCTCACAGGCTACAAGAACTTGAAGGTTCCTCACGGTGAACCGACCACCAAGTCCAAAGAAGTTGACACTCAGTGCAATCCGAAATGTGAGCTAGATGATGCAGGCAAATACATCCACCAGAGTGAAACTGCAAACGCGCATTGTGCTCAGAATACTAAAGACTGCACCACGAGCGGCATTCAAGGTAACGTTGGTATCCAGTGCGACAGCTTTTCCAATCTTTTGAGTTTGCAGATGCAGGCTCAGCCCCAGGCAGGTACTGGAGCAGAAGCCGCACAGAGCGCAGCTGCCAGAATTGATTCGACACATCCACCTGCTGGGCTCAGACATATTGATGTCAAACCGAGCGACAAGGACCCCTACCAGGGCGATAAGGTCACCATTCTCTTTCCGCACCACTCAGATCCAACCACCAAGAGGGATGTTCCAGAGATCACACAGACTGATTTCTCTGAGTTCAAGAGTCGAGTTGGGGACGGCACCACGTTCGTCGGAGCTTGTGGAGCTGCGTTGAGAACCGATTGTGTTCCTCAGGCTTCCTCCAGGCTCTCAGACTCAGGAATCGAAAGCGAGCCTAGCTCTGCAACACAGTTAGCTCCTGTCTCTCCATCTCCTTTTGCTTCTACTAGCCTGGAGGCACCTACAGAGCCAATTCTACAGAGCGCCCACCAGAGACCATCTCCACTTAGCCCTGCCTCCAGAGGAGCCACCGCACTGGAGGGTCTTAATTTAGAGAGCACCAGCGGCGTCAGTGGAGTTCAGTCTTCCCTCACCTCCATTAATTCACTCCCCTCAGATGATGAGGTCGAGACGGAGGTCACTAGCAGAAAGTCCAGCATTCTCGTGCAGGAACAGAGCCTCATATTTTCAGGAGAATCTCACAGCCTCCCGTTATCGAACTCTAAAGTTTTGGCTCAACAAAAAGCCTCCATCATTCATGGAGATGGGCTGCTGTCTCACAATGAGGACTCTGCTATCCAACCTCGTTTTGAAAGTAATGCTCCTGACAGGCCGACGGGATCTAATGAGACTGATCTTCCAGGTGGTGCAGCTTTGGGGCCAGAAGCTTCTAGTGAGCCTCAAACTACTGCCCAGTCCAGTACGTCGGTCACAAGCAGCACAGATCTGGTCAAGAAAGGTTTTGTGGAGAACTATTTCGGCTCGCGTTCCAGCACTGATATATCTGAGATCAGCCCATTGGAGACTGCAGCTGTAACGCTGGGGATTCAGACTTGCCCCAATGCTAATGACGAAGAAGATGAGGAGGAAGAGCAAGAGCATGAGATGATTGAGAACGGTTACTATGAGGAGACCGACGGGCTGGTTTATGTTAATGGACTCCCAGGGGAGGAAGGGAGGTGTGAGGATGGGGGAGCAGAGGGAAAGACACTTTTTTATGATCACCTGGGTTTGGAACAGCTCCAGGAAACCTACATCTCCGCAGCCAGTCCGCAGACACGGCCTCCTGGACCAGCACCAACCAGCAACGACCTATGCTGGTACAAGAGCGCCCCCACTGCTCAGATGACAGCGTGAGTATTTTTTTTCCCCTTCCCATATGACATGCACCAGAAACATAAAAAATCAGAGGCTGAGGTGTTGCAGTAATTTAATGCAAGTTAATATAATAAATGTTACACCAATGATGGCAAATAACAGTGTTTCACATTGCAAGTTTAGATTCTGTTTCTACATTAGGATTTTTAGAAGTACATTTAAAGGAGCAGCATTAAAAGCAAGGAGTTCATGTTGCTTATGCATAGTACTTAAAAACTGCAGACTGTAGATGCATAAACTAATAACTGACGGTAGGTTTTTATGTGTTTGAATTTTTAGGTTTGCCCAAGCAAAAGAGGAGCTGAAGCAACTAAAGTTGCCAGGTTTCCTGTACAGCGAGGTGGCAGATTTGGCATCCACTGTGCCATATTTCAGCTTGGATGAGGATGAAAACGGTGATGAGGGCATACACCTAATAGTGTGTGTACATGGCCTGGATGGTAAGCAGTCACACTCTAAATGTCGGTAAATTCTATATTAACCCGAGTCCACACTTACAGATTCAGATGGATATTTTATTTTTTAATAAAAACTCTTTTTTAGGTAACAGTGCAGATCTGCGTCTGGTGAAGACATATCTGGAGCTTGGTTTGCCTGGAGCTCGTATAGATTTCCTAATGTCAGAACGCAATCAGGTAAAATGCGTAACAGTCCCATAAACAAGCACTGGGTTTGGGAAGTTCCTAGAGTTAATAAATGAGACAGTCAAACCAAAAATTTATTCAGACACCTTCAACATTTCTCACATTATCACAGTTTATTCACTATAGTTTAGAAAATGGTAATAAAATATGACGAGAACTCAAGAGTTAAACTGTGTCAGAACAAATTCATCTTGATAATGTCAGATAACTTTGATAGAAATGTATATAATGGATTACAATCAAACAAAAATTTAGACAGCTGTTAGTATGACAATATTTACACAACTATCAATACTTTGACCAGTTACCAAGCAGTGCTTAATTTGATTCAGTCTGTGGTGTAAAAAAAACACTTAAGAAAAACATGGTCAGGTCAAAGTGTCCAAATAATTTTTGGTCCCAAATATTTATCAGTTTTACTGGTAGTCCACTGTATGAAGAATTTTTGGTTATAATATGTCACAGTTTACTTTTATTTTGCTATCCTCATTTACATAAATGAACTATGGTGTCCTACACCCACTAGTAAAAAAAAATATCCAAAATTATATCTGGTGTCTGAATCATTTTTGGTTTGACTGATTGTATTATATTAATTAAAAAAAAAAAGTACTTTTTTAAAAGTATAAAGTATATGTAAAATCACTAATTAAAAACAATTAACAGGCTTGGAAAATAAATTCAAATGTGATATATTATGAAATATTAATCTTGTTTATTTTTTGGTTATTATTCAAGAATGACACATTTGCTGATTTTGAATCCATGACTGACAGACTTTTGGATGAAATAGTGCAGTACATACAAATCTACAATCTCACAGTTTCCAAGATAAGGTAAGATCTTTTGCTCAAACTGAAATGTATGAGAAAGTAAAACTCCTATGTGACCCTGGACCACAAAGCCAAAAATACATTGTATGGGTCAAAATGATCGATTTTTTGGATATTAGGTATTATATTGGATATTAGGAAAAGATCATGTTACATTAAGATATTTTGTAAATTTCCTACCGTGAATATATCAAAACTTCATTTAAATAGTATTGTGCATTTCTAGAAACTTCATTTGGACAAATTTAAAAGCGATTTTCTTTTTTTTTTTTTTTTTTGCACCCTTAGTTTCCAAATATTCAAATAATTGTATCTCAGCCAAGTATTGTCTTATCCTAACAACATTCATCATACATCATACCATATGATTCACCATAAATCAATGGAAAGCTTATTTTAACAAATTTCAGATGTATAAATCTCAATTTTGAAAAATTGACCCCTATGACTCGTTTTGTGGTCCAGGGTCAAATATGACAAAGCATCACAGTGTTTTTAATGGGCCTGTCCAGTGTAACATTTTTTGTACTGTCAATGAGCCATATTGATTGATTTTTGAAGACATTTGACACAGTTTTGCCATATGTTTTGACTAATATCATGACTAATACCCCACCCCACACACACACACAAAAAATCCCTCTGCCTTTTCCTTCTCTTTTAAGACTATGAGGTCTGAACGAGTGTGCATCATGGGTACATTCTGGCCTCATGGGGGCGCACTTAAGCACCATTTTGTGCCATAAATTGACAAATAATGTGAGAGGTTTATAATGAATTTTACTGATGTGCAAATGGAGGTCAACCCAGGTGTGCCATATTGCATTGAGCCTCTAACTTAATTTTAATTTGACTTTGTTGATAGATCTGATTTAAAAATATGATCTTGTCAAAGCTAAAACACATTTAGCCTTAGGATGACCGAATCACCATTCTGTCTTTCTCAGTTTTGTGGGTCATTCTCTGGGAAATCTGATCGTGCGCTCTGTGCTGACGAGGCCCAGGTTTAAGTGTTATCTCAGCAGACTGCACACTTTCCTATCTCTGTCTGGACCTCATCTTGGCACGCTGTACAACAGCTCAGCCCTCGTCAATACCGGTAACCCATCCTCATGGACTCAGCAGTTTTCTGAAGACTGTAATTTATGAGCCATTCATTTTATAAACTGTTTTTAGGAACCACTGTCTCGTTTTTCTCTGTCAGGGTTGTGGTTTATGCAGAAGTGGAAGAAATCTGGCTCTCTGCTGCAGCTGACCTGTCGTGACCACTCTGACCCACGCCAGACCTTCCTCTATAAGCTAAGCAAGAAAGCAGGTGAGTGTGACGTTTTTTTGGTTCTACCAAGACGTTAATTTGGGTTTCCCCATATACAAACTCTCAAACTCTGTTTTAGGTCTTCAGTTCTTTAAGAACGTGGTGCTGGTGGGGTCTCTTCAGGACCGATATGTCCCCTATCACTCTGCTCGAATCGAGATGTGCAAAACAGCCTTAAAGGACAAACAGACTGGTGAGAATTAAAGGAAGAGTTCACCCCAATTTTTTCACCATACATTTGTCATTCATGTCATTCCAAACCAATTTGACTTATACATTTTTTTTTAAAAACCCAAAAATGAAAATGATCCCATGATTTATTCACCCTCAAGCCACCCTAGGTATATATGACTGTTCTTTCAGATGAGTAAAATCGGGGCTAGATTAATAAATGTCATAGCTCTTTCAAGCTTTATAATGGCAGTGAATGGTGGTTGAGATTTTGAAGCACAATAAAGTGTGTCCATACATCATAAAAAGTACTCCATATGGCTCCAGGGGTTAGGAAAGGCCTGGAAAGTTTTAAATATGGATATTTTTCTTACACAAATGCATCAGTTCACTTCAGAAGGCCTTTATTGACTCCCTGGAGCCGTGTGGAGTACTTTTTATGACGGATGGATGCACCTTATTGAACATTAAAATCTCAACAGCCATTCACTCCTATTTTGGAAGAGCCAGGACATTTTTTAATATAACTCCACTTGTATTCATCTGAAAGAAGAAGGTCACATTCGCCTAGGATAGCTTGGGGGTGAGTAAATCATGGGTTCATTTTCATTTTGGATTGAACTATTCCTTTCATAATTTTACTTAGCAAGGATGAAGATTTTAGGGACAACGTCCAAGCTTTTAGGATTGTTTTACTGCTTCTAACAACATATTTCTCCCCTTTTCCTGGTTCATTCCCTCTCCATTTTCTTGTGTGATCAGGTCCAGTGTATGCAGAGATGATCGAGAACCTTTTACTCCCTGTGCTTCAGAACAAAGACTGTAACCTGGTGCGTTACGATGTCATCCATGCGCTGCCCAACACCGCCAACTCCCTGATTGGCCGGGCAGCCCACATCGCCGTCCTGGACTCTGAGATTTTCCTGGAAAAGTTCTTCCTGGTGGCAGGGCTCAAGTTTTTTCAGTAGCCTTGCTAGATCGGAAGCGAATACCTCACTGCAAACGGACGTTTTTCTGGTTATTTTTTTCCCTCACGGTTTTAGGTATGCTTTTGGAGGTAAAGATAAAATATATCAGTGTTATTTTTGTTGTTGATTTTGTTTCTATTTAGTCTGTTGTGAATGTGGAATTTATCGTTTTTATTTTTCTACTGCCATTTTTTTTTTTAAGTACTTTTAATGCTCTGTTCATTATTAAGAAAATCAAACCTCCTTGTGGTATTTTTTTTTTCAGTGTTATTTATGTACAATGTTCATTTTTATCATTTTCATTTAACAATTCATTCTATTAAACTATCTTATGCTGAACTGGAAATGTAGCTGCTAAAAGAGAATGAACTATTTATTCGGGGTGGAAATCCAGGTCATCTACATGGTAAAAGCATGTTCACTTGAACATTTTGGTATCTAGGGTTGGCTTGCATCGGAACTGCATAAAACATATTTTCTATTAAGAAATTGCCATTTGACTACACATTTTTTACAATTTTTTTTTTTTATTATAACGTCAAAGGCTTCCTGAACCTAGACGAACGTGATTGTAGCTGAAACGAAGCAGCCTTGGACCGCGTGTTGGTTTTATACAATGTCTCTGGTGCCCATTGCATTCTCATGCACAGTCTCGACCCAGCCTGGTGTTGGGTGGAGAAAATACACGCTTAGCATGTTAGTTTTTTTTTTTTTTATTATTATTATTACAGGGGATACAGGTGACTAATTAACAACGGGCCAGGTGTGTGGGCTAGACGGTTAGTCAGTTTAAAAAACAGCACAAATACTAGTAATCAGATCACATAGTTGTGGGAAGGTATTTATGTTCGGTTTCCTATGGAGGAGTTCATTGATGCTTGTGTGCAAAAAAACTTTAAATAGAACATTGGAATTTTTTGTTTTTGTTAAAATGGTTTTGTAACATGGACTACACATTTCATTAAATGTATTCGCAATAAATATTTTTTTGTCCTCTCTCTCTTTTCTTTTAATCCACTTTATTCTTCAATGCAGAACTAATCTTTTAGGTGAGACTTCCGGTTCATTAGCCGCTTTAGGGAAGTAACGAGTAGAATAACAACATGTTGTAAAAAGTAAAACTGTTTGCACTACAAACGAGTGTGTTTGTAATTAAGATAAAACATTAAATAATGTGGTAAGACACACCAATTTGCAATATCAAGCAGCAAAATCAGCTGTTTTGTACAGCTAAAAATAGCTAGAGGCTGCTGAGACCGGAAGCCACACCCATAAAATTTACAAATGGCCGTGCCCAGTCTTGCGTTAAAAATAAGGTGCATAGTAGTGATGGCAAGTTCGGATCATTTTAAAGACTCGAACCTTTGAGTCTCGTTCAGCAAAATGAACGATTTTTTTTTCGAGTCATTTTGTTCATTTTACAAAATATAATTAAAATGTTAAGTGTTACTTCCCCAACACATCTACTGCTTACGTTGATTACACTACAAACAAGACAAAACTATAATGTTATAAGAAACAAAAGAATAATTCAGTGTTTACCTGGGTCTTTAGTCTATGATTAGCTCACCTCACCTCTTATCTGACAAGTTTTCGGGTTTGAGTCGTTCGTTTATCACGTGACAGCCCCATAAGCTTAACTAATGCAGTCTGAGCCGGAAAGAGAATTGATTAGTTCATCTCTGGAGTCTTCGGGTTCGAGTCGTTCGTTCATCACGTGACAGCCCCATAAGAAAACCTGAAGACTCGAAATAGGTGAACTAATTCCATTACACAACCTAATAGGATTTTGCGCATGCGCGACTGAACGAATCAGTCCCCGAGACGACTCGTTCTTCCCGAGTCACATTAAATATTCATTCAAAATGAACGAATCGTTCAAGAACGACCCATCACTAGTGGATAGTTAGTAGCTTTGTTTTCATGCATTACTCTATTGGTTTTAAATAAAAGGAATAGATCCAAACCTGCGGAAGCCAAGTTCCATACTGGTAGGTAATTACAGTCTCACTATTGTGAATTTATTCGTCCCATTTTGTGATTTTGATATCTGTTTATATATTTGAAGTGATTTTTCGCTATATTATATATCGCTATATTATAACTACTTTTATGGTACTTTCATTGCGTTTTTAGTCTTAAAATGAACTGTCCTTCTATGGAAAGTAGTTGCATGTTGTGTCATTGACACAATTTCATCTCTAGATGGCACTGTTTACAAGATCTCAGAATAAAAGACATCTTTACTGTTAAAACTTGATGCGTTACATATAGTTGTTTAAGTATCATTGACATACTATTATAGTTTATTAATATTTAGAATTAGTTTTATTTTTTAATTTTTAGATTTTCAATGTTTTAATGAAATTAAATTTAATTCAAATGTAATTATTTTTTGTTTTATAGTGATTTTGTTTTTTGTTTTTGCTCTTAGTTTATTTTTATTTTACTTTAGTTTTAGTTCACTTTAGTCGTTTTTTATGTTGTAATTAAAAAGGTAGATTTTCATTCTTTTCATAGTGATTAATCAATTCCTGTTTGTTGAGTCAATGACTAATAGTTTTTTTTTTCATCTTGTGTGGAATGATCCAGTATAATAGAATTGTTTTCCCCCTCTGTTTAGCTCCTAGTGTTTTTGCTGCATGCGGCCTCTTGAAACCAGCTGATCTTTGGAATGTGGGGTCACCATGGAAACCTTAAAGACCTAAATGAAAGCAGCCTGCTGAGCGGCACCACCCCCAGTTCCGTGGACTCCCTCTCCGAGTGCCGGGTGGTGGTGATGCGGGATGATGTCATGCGGTCCGGGCAGAGAAAAAGCCAGAGATCGAAGGTCATGTGAATATGATCACAGCAGGGGTCACCAGTTGAAAACAACACACCGCTATTTTCCTGAAGACTCTTAAGAGGCTGAAATTGGCAAGGCAGCAGACATCTTTTTTGTACAATGGCAGCAGAGAATAATCCCTAACAGCCTTTCATGACCCTTAATCACCCCACATACGCAAACACAAACATCACGGCTCATTATAAACTCATGTTTTCTTGCTAAAACATCAATCATAGTCATTCAAATGTTTTGATTGCCAAATCATTGGCTGATTTGACTATAATTGTTTGATGTGATAATTCTGCTGTGTGATCAGACATTTGGGTGGTCAGTTGTAGGAAGGCGGTGGTCTCCGCTGCCCTGAATTAGTGTAATCTCAGACAGGTTAATGCTGATCTTGATTAGTAATCTGATTGTTATGGATTTAATCTGACCCAGGCAGCTCCAGAGATTTCATTGTTATTGCCTAAAAATGAGCAAACCCTGCAGAAGGGAAGAAAAATTAAGAGAGAAGAAATGTGAGAATGATCTTTAATTTCTGCAGTTTTTTAGTTCATTCATGAGCTTATACTGCAGCACACTCACCATATATCACTCATAATTTCCACCAAAATAAAATAGTTACAGATCTTATTACTGTTTTAATATCAGAAACTAATACAGGGTTTCAATCAATCTATGTGAAGTTTCAGAATAATATTTTTTTATGGTAAGAGGTTTGATGGCCTTTCATTATCTTTTTCAACTTGTAACCTTATTTCAGTCATAAACAAGTACTTTTATTATTTTATAACAAGACAGCTAACAAAAAGTATAGCAAGAAGGCTACAAAATCACATTTTTTAGTTTATGTATTTGCTGGAGAATGTCAAGAGGTTTCTTGTTCTTCAATGTTATCAGTTTATTTTTTATGACTGGAAAGGAGGTTTCAGGATCCTTGCCAGGTTTTTCTTCTAATTATAGTCATAAAATAGTCATAAAATCTTATTATAGTCATAAAAATTATTATTTTTATGACTGTAATGAGAAGGTTACAAAACCCCTGTTAGCTCACTTTTTTTCTTTCTTTCTCTCTTTCTTTATATAAGAATTATGAAAGGGTTTCATGGTCCTTATAAATATTTAATGAAATTGTTTGTCTGACAGTTGATGACTATATAACATGTTCCCACACTTTTACTGCATAAAAAACAACAGTAAGTGTTCGATGGTCAACTACATTTGCTAGGCGAAAGCAGTTGTTTTAATGATGAATTTTTGTAGTATAGCAACATGTGTTTTACAAGGCCTGCATGACTAGTAAACAAGCTTGTAGTAAAACCTAGAGTAATTAATTGCATTTTACACTAGTTCGTTTTATACAGAACGTCAGTGCATTCTTTCATCGCAGCAACAAAATGTAATCCGTACAGTTAGAGACATTCACACATTAGACAAAAACTGTTGTTGTTGTATATCAATTTAAAGGAGGTCATACATATTCATGAATTTGGCGGTGGGGAGATTTTGTTTACATAGGTTATCACCACGGACGGCTGGAGTTTTACAGTTTTCCCTCACTATTTCAGATTTATTATGAGTTGATTTTTGTCGTTGATAAACGCCACGTATTTAAATCAGTTATGAAGTGTTATTTGTTAGTGCGGTGTAATGAATCCTCCCCCCTCGAAGAGGTAATTTGGTTCAGTCCGATCTACAGCTCCGATTCACTCATCAGTCAGTCAGTCAGTGAGCGCCAGTCTGTGTGTATGAGAGTTGAACTTTTACAGCATCAAACCTCGAAAACAAACATACACTCGGGATTTTAATAAGCGGTACGTGTTTTTTTCCACCTCTTAAGAGCATTTATTTGTATTGAAATTACTTATTACTCAAATACTTATTGTATTTGAAAGTGTAATGCACTAGTAATAGCACTGTTGCATTAATATGTTCTGGAGATATAGTTCAGCAGGTGTTACAGAATATTTAAACTACACTTTTGGGACTTATTCCTGTAATTTGTTTGTTTTTGATTTTGTTGTTTTCCTTCTGCAGTATTTTGTCACATTACAGTCGGTTTTCCATGTTTTGAGCACTTCTTTTCTCTTCATAGACATTAAAGTTGATTTGACCTCATATATTGCCAAATATTGATTTTTAACAACAATAATAATACAATTATGAAGCATTTATTGTCTTTCCTAATCATTTTTTGCATATATTGAGACAGTTTAACTCATTTTCATTCTATAGAGGCCACTTTACTGTTGTTTACAATATAAAACTTTTGTTTTTTTATTAGTCACCAACAGAAATGAGATTGATTTATCTATTCTAAATCTGAAAATGAGGCTGGTTTGTGTGTTTTCATGAGTGATATTAAAAATTGCTGTCTACAGTTACTTTCCCACCCATTTAGTTGTTCTGCCTGTTGTCTCTTGATATAAATAGTGAGATATGGTGTATGAGGATACCAGTACAGACAGTGAGCTGGTTTTAATGCAAATTACAAAATATGGTTCGTAGATGTGAAAAAATACAATCTTTGATCATATTAAACATAGTTGAATTGAACCTTTTGGCTGTGTGAACGGTACAGAAAGGAAAGCGGTTGGAATTTAATTGCGGATATAACAGACTCACCCTCTGACAGGTCTGAACATGAATGCACATTCAACGGGCAGAGAGGTATGATGGTTCATGACAAGATGATGAGTGTATTTTCACAGCCACAGGTGGGTGGAAAACCGGCTTTTGACTTGTTCTCAGATCTTAGTAGTTGATGAAGCCTTGTGATTGGCATTGTGCAATAACTCAGGTTGCGTTCCTGTAGGAACCTCATTTCGCTTGAAGTCCCTGCTTTATGCTTGGGTACACCATCATTGGTCTTAGTTTTTCCTTAACAAACAAGCTCATCGTGTACCTGTTAACCTAAAGCTTATCTGAATCTGTTTTCACTGAAATTGTCCTGTAATTGACACACACACAGTGCTGTTTGCATGTCTTGAGAGGTGTTGGAATTGGGACAGAGGAAGGAAAACTCCTTAAGCACATAGCCGCAGTCTGTTGGTGTGGTTGTGCTGAAGATTTGTTCTTGCTTTAAAGTTTGTGTGATCCTCCTTTATCTGTCCTTACAGAATAAGTGGCTTTTCCAGTCTGAAGAATGCATAGTAGAATGCAAGGTTGATTTACATTTGTTGTTCTCAGAGAGGCGTGTGTGCCTAAAAGTTTAATGTGTTCTAGAGTGACAATTTTCAGCCAGACCAACTAAATAATCAACACTATATAAACAAGATAAATCAAATAAGATAAAAAATCTGTGAGCATTTATTCACCCTCGTTTCATCCAAAACTGAGTTTCTTTTTTTCCTTAGAAAACAAAAAGAGAATTTTTGAAGACTTGTTTTTTTTTTTTTGTGGTCTTTCTTTCTTGCGTCTACAGTGAATAATAACTGAAGTTTTCAAGCTTGAATGCAAGGATGCAAAATGATTATAATTGAAGCTTAAATGACTTTGCTTTACTGTAAGTCTTAGGATATCTTTGTGTGACAGGCATGACTTCAGAAGAAGTAGCAATCATACTTTTAAGTCAGATATTGTCAGTAAATATTTTGATTTGTTTGTAATTTGTTTCATCTAGTTCATGAACCCAGTCTGAATGATTCATTCACAAATGTGAACCTGGACCACAAAACCAGTCTTAAGAAGCATGAGTATATTTGCAGCAATAGCATTGTATGCTCAAAATTATTAATTTTTATTTTATGCCAAAAATCATTGGGGTATTAAGTAAAGATCATGTTTTATGAAGATAGTTTGTAAATGTCCTACCTTAAATATATAAAAACTTAGTTTTTGATTAATATGCATTATGCATTAAGAACTTCATTTGGACAACTTTAAAGGCAATTTTCTCAATATTTAGATTTTTTTTTTTGCCCTCAGATTGTCAAATAGTTGTATCTCAGCCAAATATTGTCCTCAATTTCAAATATAAAATCTAAAAAAAAAAAAAAAAAACATACCCTTTTGACTGGTTTTGTGGTCCAGGGTTACAAATTGACTGATTTGGATCTTGAATTCAGCTCATTGATTCAATCATATGATCACTTTAGTTAATATGATACTTGATATCCTAACTTGAAGACTGAATTGCTTCTGTTACAATTTTAGTTTTATTTATTGTATTATTTATAGTGTTTAGTTAGTATTTTGATTTAATGTTATTTCTATTTTTTTAGTTTTTTTCTTTATTTTAGTTATTTGTCATTTTACTATTATTATTATTTTATTATTAATAGTTAGTTTCAATTTATTTTTTTGTTGCAGTTTTTATTTATTTCCCGACAGTAATGTTGTGTTTCAACTTAAATTTTAATTTAGTTTAGGTTTTTTTATTTACTAGATTAATTTCAATTAACAAAAATGTTTTTTAATAGTTTTAGTTAATGATAAACCCTGGTTTGGAGCAGCATGAGGGTAAATAAATTAACTGTTTTTTTAAGAGGTTTTGCACTTGCCCCCTCAGATCTAGATTGGTCCAGAGCAGAGGTCTCGAGACGAGTCAGGTTTAATCTGATTAATTGATTTAAAGATAAACCCCCATAAAACCCACCTGGCAATGAGTTGCACCACCTGAGGCTCTGCCGGGAGATGTGATTGCTGGCAAATCATCTCTCTGACTTCCTCCTGGGACTGGTGCTCAGGTCTCATTCACTTTCAGGTTGAACAAACAGGACTGTGGGGTTTGAGTTGGTTTGAACTGTTAAACTGCCATCGAATTAGTCTCTTCTTGTTGCTTAAGTTTCTTGACTTCTCTCAAAATGAATTATGAGCTGTTTTGACAATGTCTGGTGCCAATTTAATGCTGATATATACGTGATATTGAATATAGCAAATGGGATGTATATATAATATACCAGAACTTGAAAATAGGGTGGTCAAGATGGGCAAAAACAAATGCCTAAGTTTTAAGGCCAGTATTGTTGTTTCTTACAACTGTTGATCATGTGCTTGGGTTTTATGGCATTCAGACTTATACAATTGGTTTTGTTTGAAGTACTGGACATTGTTTTTATGATTCCTGATTTTAAATTGGCACCATGGTAAACTAGGTGACTAGTTTAGATTAAGCTTTGTCAAAAATGTGGGAAGAGTTGTAATCGTCCTGGAAGCATCAAACAAATCAGTAATTTTTTACCAAATGCCATCCAACAAAAATGTGCATGAGGGAGAGATAATGTTTCTATTAATAGATCAAAATAATCTCGAAATGACCCGACATTGGCTGGATTATAGGCCTGGGTGATATATTGGTCTATATACAGTTCTTATTGTGTTTTGCTTCATTACACCTTTGAAATTACATCATTAGAGGTGTGTAGTTTGTTCAACGTTTGTTTCTGGTCTTGTTCCCAGTAAGTCAAAAGTGATAACTGTCATTCTTCTGTGGAACACAAAAGGCAGAACCACAACCTTCATTGTCAATGTTTGGGAAACAAATGCAATAAATGAAATGTGATTGTCATTAACTTTTGTCTAACATCTCCATAAGAAGTCAAACAGGCTTTGAGCAACATGAGTGAAATACGGCATAGTCTTAATTTTTGGGTGAACTATATCTTTAACATCATATGTCAGTCTTTAACCATACTTCCATTAACTTTTACTGTCAGGGAGACTAAAATGTCCTTTTTTCTGTATGCCATGCATAAAATGAGACAAAATCCATGGACCGAAGTAAAGAAATCAAGACTAGCAGCTGGATTCCCCTGAGGCTGTAGCGGTTAACAGTAGCCTAGTTTATGTCTTCATTCACAGGTGTGGACTGTACTGTGGCTCTGAATCACCTGAAGGTAAAACACGCCCCTGTAAACCTAGTGTGAGAGAAAAACTGCATAATTACAGCCAATAGCTAATGAAATTGGGATATTTATATATACATTTAAAATACATGTTGAAGATGTGAAATGAAGTGAAAACTTGAAGAAAAGATGCAGATGAGTTTGTTTCTTTATCAGAACAGATTTGGATAAATTTAGCGTTACATCACTTCCTCAGCAATGAATCGTTTGCAGTGAATAGGCGCCGTCAGAATGAGAGTTCAAACGGCTGATAAAAGCATCACAATAATCCACAAGTAATCCACACCAATCCAGTCCATCAATTAACTTCTTGTAGAGTGAAAAGCATGTTCTCAAGAAGCAAATCCATCATTGGGACATTGCTTCTTTTTTTTTTTTTGCTAGTACGCCTGTGTGAAAATCTTTGGTTAGAAGAAATCACAAAAATGGCATGTATTGCAATGATAGGCATAGATTTTCATTATGACTTGAGTGTTCAGATATGTTTGTGGTCACTGTACCGGATTGCAGAATGGGTGCAAATGGACAAATGTTTTATATAGTTAGCATTGTAACAGCAGCACGGTGTTGAGATGTTTGAGTTTAGTGAAAATGTACAGCAGGTGGAATTTGCCAAAAAAAATGTGAGGAATGCAGGTATGGCCTGTAATGTTTTCACAGGTGAGCTTATCTACGTTCTAGGAAAAGTTCCACAAACATGATAAGATCGCCCAATAATATTCACCACAGGATCTGCAAGACTCACTGTTTACAAGTTCAGCATTAATTTGATTATTGCATAATTGTGTTTATATAATCTGACTCAACTGGGCAGATTGTGCAATGTAATGAGCTTGAACTAGGGGACAAGTTTGCGTGAAATATGAGAGCAGGATAAAACCTCATGTTCCACCACAGACGTCATCAACATTTCTGGACAGTCTAGACATTTTAATTACACCCAGTGTAATGCTTTTTTTTTTTTTTGCCTTGATCTTGTGTCTTGAAATATGAGAAAAGAGCATTAATGGATATTTCATCAAAGGACTAATCATTCTTCAATTATTAGATTCTTAGTTTTATTTGTCATAATTGCTTGCTAAGGCAACCAACTCTATTACAATGGCTCACGCTTAAGGTCATTTCATAAACTGTCCTATATTTTGTGCTTTTGACATAAATGTCTCAAATCATGAAGTTTGTGTAGAAGAGGTGTGCTATTACTTTCAAACTTATGATTTCCAGCTGGGATAGTTCACCCAAAATAAAAATTCTGTTATTAATTACTCACATTCATGTCATTCCAAACCTGTCAGACCTTCATTCATTTTCAGAACACGCAAAAAGTATTCTTGGAGTTTAATTATATTACGGTTAAACCACTGATGTCACATGGACTATTTTAATGATATCCTTACTACCTTTCTGGGCCTTGAACGTGTCACTTGCGTTGCTTTCTATGCAGGGTCAGAAAGCTCTCGGATGTCATCAAAAATATCTTAATTTGTGTTCCGAGGATGAACGAAGGTTTTACGGGTTTGGGGTAATTCATGAAAGAATTTTCAATTTTTAGTGAACTATCCCTTTAAAATGGCATTACATTGAAGGAGAATCTTTGTTTGTGTTCATTTGCAGATATTCAAAATGAAGGAGCCAATACCAGTGAGCATAGCATCTTGAAGAAAAAAAGGCCTGTGTGAGTGTGCGATTTTATGCATGTGGATGAGCTTTCATAGGCCATGTCTGTCCCCACCAAACAAGAGAGGACAGTATGTGTCCTCCTTCCCACCAAGGAGACTTTGGACATCACAGTGGGGGTAAATATTCAGCTCTTGTATTTGTAACATATTTTGATTTCCAGCATGTCTTCCTAATGCAAGTCTGTCAATGACAAATGATAAAAAAGCAATAACCTACTTAAGTCTGTATTTTATATTGTAATATACAGTGACATGTGAAAGTTTGTGAACCCCTTGCAAAATCTGAACAGTTAAACTGAGCACTGTTCTTCAGAAAAAATCCTCCAGGTCCTGCAGATTCTTCAGCTTTTTTAGCATCTTTTGCATTTTTGAACCCTTTCCAGCAGTGACTGTATGATTTTGAGATCCATCTTTTCACACTGAGGACTATTGAGGGACTCAAACACAACTATTAAAAAAGGTTCAAACATTCACAGATGCTCCAAAAGGAAACACAATGCATTAAGAGCCAGGGGGTGAAAACATTTGAACAGGACGAAAATGTCACATTGTTTCTTATTTTGTTGAAATATCATTTTTTTCCCATTTAATACTGCCCTTTAGAAGCAACAAAAGATATTTGCACGTTTCCTGAAAGACAAATTAAATAAAATTTACCTTGATCTTCAAAATCAGAACGTTTTCACGCCCCAGCTTTTAATGCATCGTGTTTCCTTCTGGAGCATCAGTGAATGTTTGAACCTTTTTTAATAGGTGTGTTTGAGTCCCTCATTTATCCTGAAGAATCTGCAGGACCTGGAGGAGTTTTCTGAAGAACAGTGCTCAGTTTAACTATTCAGAACAAACAAGGGACTCATGAACAAACATCACAAAACAAAAAAACAGTCGTAGATCATCCAGGTAACTACACAAACTTTTGAAGGGGGTTATTTTAATAATTTTGGCTATTTTTTTGTCTTGTGGAGTATATGTAAACATCTTTTATGTAAAATAATGTATGTAAATTTTATGTAAAATTTGAATGATCTCTCTTATTTTGTTAAAATTGTTGACATTTTCACAGATTCTGCGAGGGGATCCCAAACTTCCGCATGCCACTGTATAAAATGCGTGCATGTGTTAATTGAGTTGAATGCGTGCATTTAGAATCAGAATCCATTTTAAAACAATGTTTTTGTACCTGATTCATTTTCAAATTAGTTTTTCTTTTCCTCCAAGCTGAAAGCAACGGGTCAAGATGTGTTTCACCGTGTGTGCGAGCTTCTCGGGGTTAAAGAGCTGCACTACTTTGGATTGACTCTAGTCAAAAGTAAGGATTGATTCTTCCTAATTACAGTGTGTCCTTTTAAAGGTTCCAAAAGGGGGTTTTTGCAGTGATGTCATAGCGGAATCATTTTTGATTCATCAGAGAATCTTTCAGTGAACAGTTCTTAAAAAACTGTTTTCTTAGTGTAAAGAACATTTTAAAAATCTATAGAACCTTTTCTACTATTAAAACCTTTTGTGCAATGGAAAGGTTCTATGTATGTTGAAGGTTCTTCATGGAGCCACAGATCTCAAAGGACATATGTATTGTACTGTAATTGGAAATTGTAACCACATTTGAGTTGGTTTATTTGTCTTTCACTGAAGACTTTCAAATGCAAATGCTTACAGCTCAAGGCCTTCTGGTTTTTTGCCAAGTATGAACTGCACCTGAATTACATAAGCTGCAGAGGGAGGTTAAAGACACTTGCTTTTATTCTTAGGGAAATATGAATTAAATCTATTTAAAACTAATGTAGCATCTAATGTTTATCTTTTGCAATTCAGATCAGGCTCTCTCTATTAAAATGAGTTTGTTCGCTCGGTCTCTTTTTTCAACCTCTCATTCAAAAGCCTCATTCCAGCTTTTTCTTCCCTTGAATACCTTTTTACAATTTTGTGTCACTCTCCTCTTGGACAAGAGCGTCTTTGTTTTTGTGTATTCGAGGGCTGCTGACCCCTGAGGCTTGGAATCGAGCTATATTAACTTTGTTAAGCCCGGAATTCACCATGATTCACCACTTCAGTGCGGAGAGGCAGCAGGAGTGAGCAGTAGATATTGGCCGAGTGTTAGCAGGGTCACAACCTTCTCGTCATGAACCTTGGATAAAGAGAGAGTGAGTCAGAAAGAGTTTGAGTCATTTAGTGCGGGAGGTAGTGATGCGAAGTTAGCAGAAATGATGGATAAACTGAACGGAATGTGAACTTGGCTTGTAAAAACGTAACATAACAGAATAAAGTGTTCAGAAACATTGTTTTTATGTTTCTATAGATACTGAAATTTTGACAGCATCTACTAAAACTTAAGAATAAGAATCGTTCTGAATTGTTATAATCACACATTTGTTATGCACACTGCCATTCACAATTTTGAGATCAGTAAGATTTTTAATGTTTTTTAAAAAAGGCTCTTATGCTCCATATCAGAGTTCCATTTATTTGATCAAAAATACGGAAAAACTAATATTATGGAATGTTATTGCAATTTAAAATGACACTTTTCTATTGTAATATACTTTAATATAATTTATTTCTGTGATGCCAAGCTGAATTTTCAGCATCATTACTCCAGTCTACAGTGTTACGTGATTCTTCAGAAATCATTCTAATATGTTAATTATTATCAGTGTTAGAAACAGTTATGTGCTTAATATTTTATTGGAACCTGTGATTCAGGATTCTTTGACGAATAAAAAGTTGATAAGAACAGCATATATATTTAAAATAGAAATCTTTTCTAACAATGTAAGTCTCTGCTATCACTTTTTATCAATTTAACATATCCTTGCTGAATAAAAGTATTGATTTCTTTTAAAGAAAGAAAGAAAGAGAAACTTTACTGACTCCAAACTTTGAACAAATATTGTATATTGTTACACAAGATTTCTATTTTAAATAAATGCTGTTCTTTTTAATGTTTTATTCATCAAAGAATCCTGAAAAAATTATCAAAGGTTTCAAAAAAATATTAAGCAGCGCAGCTGTTTACAACACTGATAATAAATCAGCATATTAGAATGATTTCTGAAGGATCATGTGATATTGAAGACTGGAGTAATGATGCTGAAAATTCTGATTTGCATCACAGGAATAAATTCTATTTTAAAGTAAATAAAATAGAAAACAACTATTTTAAATTGCAATAATATTTCACAATATTACTGTTTTTTTCTGTATTTTTATTCAAATAAACAGCCTTGATGATGAGAAAAGTCTTCTATAAAAACATAAAAAAAATCTTTTTTAATGGCATTGTATAAAACTGCTAAAATAGTTTTTGCTGCTTAATATTTTTATGTAAACTGTGATACACTACCATTCTGAAGTTGAGAGAAAATATAAAAAAATAAATATTTTATTTTATTTTTTTAAAAAACTTATTCAGCAAGGATCCGTTAAATAGATCAAAAGTAATCAAAATAATTTTACAATTAAAAAGATTTCTATTTCAAATAAATTCAGTTCTTTTGAATTCATCAAGGAATCCTGAAAAAAAAATGTATCATGGTTTGGACAAAAATATTAAGCAGCAACCGTTTTCAGTATTCATAATATTTATTTATTTATTTATTAATATAATATTTATTAAATGGTTTCAGAACTTAATCATATACAAAAAGAAATGTTTCTGGAGCAGCAAATCGGCATATTAGAATGATTTCTGAAGTATCATGTGACACTGAAGACTAGAGTAATGATGCTGAAAACTCAGTTTTGCCATCACTTGATGTCTATGATATCTTATGTTTACATATTTTTAAATTAAAATGACCTAATTTTTCAAATATATGAAGAAATAATAATAATGCTAACCCTAATAATATGTTCTTTATGTAAATAATAAAAGTATTTTTACGTAATGGTAATTTAAATTTAGTGTAGAGTGTTATGATTTGCATTTCAGATGCTGTCAGTGCATTGATATTGTACCTTTCGGTGTCTATCCAAACATATGATAAAGTATGTGTGCTATCTATACTTCACATACAAATACTTACGTTGACAAATGAAATAAATCATATGGACCACTTGGATGAAAAAATATGGTTGAAACGGAATTTCTAAACACTACATCGATTTATAATTCTTAGCTAAATCTCCTTCATTTTTCCATTGTGACATTTATTTAAACCATCTTAATTCCATTCTTGCACAAGCTCCCTTTTTAGAAGTGTTGACACGATTTACTCAAAGAGGCAGAATTCTTTTGCAATCGCAATCGCTCTGGCATGAGACTGCTAGTTTTTACTGGGGTAAGTTTTGTCTGCGGTTGGGGTCGTTGCATACCGGGCCCTGCGTTCACCAATGGCTCAACGGGTCTTTTCATTCCAGCCGTCTCCCTAATTGAGGTCATTGTTGGGCAGATTTCATGCATGAATTCATGATGCCATTGTTTGCAAGCTGAGAGCATTTACGCTTGTTTCCTGTGTGTCCTTTCTGGGCTGTTTTAGACAATGAGCACATCTTTCTGGACTTGGAAGAGAAACTTGCCAAGTACTTCCCTAAGGAATGGAAACAGGACTCAGGGAAGGTGAGCATAAACACTGTCCTCTATCATTATCACTATATAAAAAAATTACCAAAAATTACAGTGTTGAGATTCTACTGATTCCATCACAGTATCACTGTACCATGTGCTTCATGTACCCTGTGGTCATCAGGGCGGTTACAGTATGATAGTAAAGATAAACACTAGTATGCTGGTCGGGATGTGGGAGTGACTTCATAATGAAAGGGTTGCCACAGTAACCTAGTCAAGCCTGTTCATTCTCTCACCAGGGGTCACAGAGGAGGTCAATCCCTCCCCTGCTCTGTCTGAAGGTCCAGTACTATGTGGAGAACGGCAGACTCATCTGGTAAGAAACAGGCCTGAGATTCCCGAACGTTTGAAGGGAGGAACCCTCTCCTTGGCCTCTCTCCTTCATTAGTTTTAATCCACCCAGGGGTGAGGCCAGTTTGAGTGGGCTTGTGGTCTTGGTTTTTATGTGATCTGTCTTTGAAAGCTTTTTTTAAATTAGGTAGAGTTTTCCTTCTTCATCTGGGTGTGGTGTAACTGAAAACTGCTCATAATGAAACTGAGCCTAACTTTTGATTTTATTAAAGTTATTAAAGGAGTAGTTCACTTTTAGAACAAAAATGTACAGATAATTTACTCACCCCCTTGTCATCCAAGATGTTCATGTCTTTCTTTCTTCAGTCATATAGAAATTATGTTTTTTGAAGAAAACATTTTAGATTTCTCTACATATAGTGGACTTCTATGGTGCCCGTGAGTTTAAACTTCCAAAATGCAGTTTAAATGCTGCTTCAAAGGGCTCTAAACGATCCCAGCCGAGGAAGAAGGGTCTTATCTA
The DNA here is from genome assembly GCA_019740295.1 of Labeo calbasu. Classification (NCBI taxonomy): domain Eukaryota; kingdom Metazoa; phylum Chordata; class Actinopteri; order Cypriniformes; family Cyprinidae; genus Labeo; species Labeo calbasu. The sequence continues at coordinate 14,007 of JAHKKF010495480.1, read as the reverse complement.
GCGAAACGCTCAGTTATTTTGTAAAAAATGTACAATTTATATGCTTTTTAACCACAAATGCTCATCTTGTTTAGCTCTGCGTGTACTCTGTGCATTCCAGTTCAAGACAGTTAGGGTAGGTCGAAAAACTCCAATCTCATTTTCTTCTCCAACTTCAAAATTGCTCTACATCGCTGTTTTTTGTAAAGGCCGTTTGATCTTCTTTGCACATTCACTTTGTAAACATTGGGTCAGTTCTTCTGCAGCGATGTAGGATGATTTTGAAGTTGGATTAGGAAATGAGATGGGAGTTTTTCGACATACCCTAACTGTTTTAAACCGGAATGCACAGAGTTTACACAGAGCTAGACATGACGAGCATTTGAGGTTAAAAAGTATATAAATTGTCTATTTTTTAAAGAAAATAACCAATTGTTTCGCTAGATAAGACCCTTCTTCCTCAGCTGGGATCGTTTAGAGCCTTTTGAAGCTGCATTTAAACTGGATTTTGGAAGTTCAAATTATATGGAGAGAAATCCTGAAATGTTTCCCTTAAAAAACATAATTTCTTCATGAACAAAGAAAGACATGAACATCTTGGATGACAAGGGGGTGAGTAAATTATCTGTACATTTTTGTTCTGGAAGTGTACTTCTCCTTTAAATGTGAGAAATAAGTGGAGGATTTGAAGATCTTTCACTGAATTCCTTTTTAAAAGAAATGTATATGTCATATTTAGTTTTGCATTAGAAAATAATGGCAGAATTTTAAAATTATAATTTTAAAAACAGAAGTCATTTTGTTCTATTTTTAAAGTTGTAATTTTTAGAATTCTTAGAAACATTTAAATTCAAACATTTTATTTTTTGTTATACAGTACTTTTTAAAAGTTTAAGGGCAGTTTTAATGCCTTTGAAAGTCTAGTCTAATGCTCACCAAGGCTACATTTATTTAACAAAAATACATAAAAACAGCGATAATGTGAAATAATACTACAATTCAGTTTATGTATTTTTAAATGTAATTTATTTCTGTGATGGTAAAGCTGAAAGGGATAGTTCACCCAAAAATGAAACTCACCCTCAAGTCATCTTAGTTGTATATGACTTTCTTCTTTCAGAACAAATGCAATCAGAGTTATATTAAAAAAAAAGATTTATAATGGCAGTGAATTGTGGTTGAGATTTTGAAGCATACGCTGCGCCTACGTCCTATGTCATCCACTGAAACGGCACTCTCTCGTGAATGTGCGTACGACATTTAGCAAAAGCTAGATTATGGTTAATAAGTTTTAAATATGCATCTTTTTATTACAAAAACGCATCAATTCACTTCAGAAGGCCATTATTAACCCCCTGGAGTTATGGGGAGTACTTTTTATGATGGATGGATGCACTTTTTGGGCTTCAAAATTTCAACAGCCATTCAGTGCCATTATAAAGCTTGAAAGAGCCAGGGCATTTTTAATAGAACTCTGATTGTATTTGTCTGAAAGAAGAAAGTCATATACACCTACGATGGCTTTGGGGTTGAGTAAATTATGGAGTAATTTTCATTTTTGGGTGAACTATCTCTTGAATTTTCAGCAGTCATTACTCTAGTCTTTTTAGGATTCTTAAATGAATAGAAAGTTCAAAAAAGCAAAATCTAAAATTGTTGCTAAAAAAATTGATATTTGATGTCTTTTTCTATGTTCTCAGTGAGCGTAAAGCAAGAAGACTGTACTACTTTGATCTGCGAGAACGAGTCCTGCGCTCTGAATGCCGACAGCAGGAGGAAGTCTATTTCCAGCTGGCAGGATACGCCCTACAGGCCGATCACTCTGACCACCCCTCAGACGGCCACAGTCAGGGACACGCTGTGTATTTCCAACCCAAAGAATACTTCCCACCCTGGGTAAATCTTTATTAGCGTGTATAAAATACAATCATATACATTTGCATCCAAGCAGGACATTTTTATTCATAATAAGATTTGGTTTAAATTGAAAAGTCCAGCATTTGTGGCATTTGGACACTTGTATGCTGAAGTATTTAACTAACTAGACTTTCTTGGGCAACCAGCTTCACCAGAAAAACCATGCTGATTGACCAACATTTTTTGAAAGCACCAAACCAGCAAATTCTTGTTGTGTTTGTACAGCAGGGGTTTGATTAAAGTTTTTGTCAATCTAATAAAGCATGGCGAGCGCCCACACTCATTTCATAATCATGCATGACCCGTGTCTGCTCTCTTATAGATAATTGCGAAGCGTGGCATTGACTACCTGCTGTGTCACGGGCCCAAGGTTCATAAAGAGCTGTGGGGGATGTCCTCGCGTGACGCTGTCCTGCTCTTTATCAGAGAATCCTGCCGTCTGGAGGATGTCCCAGTCACCTTTTATCGCCTACAAAAGGTTAGAGGTCACAAATGGTTATCAGAATGACTTGCTGTAGGTCAAGACATTCTCAGCTTGGAATGTAGGGAGGCTTTGAAAATATTTTCATCAAAGTTGAAGTAATTTCTGCACTGCTAGTGGCACCTAATGGAATTGCAGTCTGCTTGAATGAGTAATATTTCAACAGCAGCTCAATCAATGCTAGAATGATTTCTGAAGGATCATGTGATACTGAAGACTATTTTAAATTGCAATAAGATTTAAATATTTCAGTTTTATGGTATATTTGATCAAATAATTGCAGCCTTGGTGAGCACAAAAGACTCGTACTGACCCCCCAAAAATCGTACTGACCCAAAACTTTTAGTTTTGTGCATGCATGTAATATAATACTATATAAATATACAGATTTGAATAATTTTAATAATATGTAGTATTTTACACTACCAGTCAAAAGTTTTTGAAGAGTATGATTTTTTTAAATAAGTCTCTTCTGCTCACCAAGCAGCAAAAACAGTACAATTTTGAAATATTTTTACTATTTAAACTATTTCATACAATTTACTATTTAAATAACTGTTTTCTATTGAAATTATTTAAAATGTAGTTTATTCCTGTGATCAGAGCTACATTTTCAGCATCACAGTTTTCAGTGTCAAGAAACATTTATTATTATTATTATCAATATTTAAAACAATATTTGTAACATTAAGCTTTAAGTCAGTATATATATTTTTTTGGGGGAGGGGGAGAAATGATATAAATTAATATTTTTATTTAGCAAGGATGTTTTAAATTGATCAAAAGCGATGATATTTATAATGTTACACAAAAGATTTATATTGCAGATAAATGCTGTTCTTCTGAACTCCCTATTCATCAAAGGAAAATTCTACTCAGCTGTTTTCAACATAATAATAATAATAATACATGTTTTTTGAGCAGCAAATCAGAATATTAAAATAATTTCTGAAGGATCATTGGACTGGAGTAGTAATGCTAAAAAATCCGCTTTACAATCACAGGAATAAATTACATTTTAAAATATATTAAAATAGAAAACAGTTATTTTAAATAGTAAAAATATTTCTAAATTTTACTGTTTTTGCTGTACTTTGGATCAAATAAATGCAGGCTTGGTGAGCAGAAGAGACTTCTTTAAAAACATTAAAAATCTTACTGTTCAAAAACTTTTGACTGGTAGTGGATATATATATATATAAAATCTGTATATATATTTATTAAAAAGTGTTTTAATAAGCCTCTGTCTCTTTCCTGTAGGACAAGAAAGAAGAGAAAGGTTCAGCGCTCCTTGGACTCACTCTGCGAGGAATGCAAGTATATCAGGTGTGTGTTTGTGAATGCATGCCGTTTTCCTCGCCACTAAAAATGGGGAAAATCACCTATTGTGTATATATTGCACAGTGCGAAAAAACTAGACTCCATCATCGCAACAGTTGTTGTCACTCTCATTGAAAATTATGAACTTCTGGTTGCTTTTTGCTGCACAACACGTATGAATGGCCTACTTAATTGTGCGTCATTCTGTGATTCAGTGCACTCCTGTGTTTTCTCTTTGAGCCGATGCCAATCACAATGATAGAGCTCTCCAGATAGGCCTGACTGGAATGCATATATTAGACGGTTCAGTCCATAAACAGGGATTTGGAGTGCATGCCTTTCCCCTGAGTCCTCTGATCTGCCTGTTAAAGCGTCTGAGGTTGGATTAAACTAAAGGCCCTGTGTCTAAGAGATCAAAGACCCAGTGTGGTGAGGCCCTGACCCCAACCTTAAACGGGCTCCCCTTCTACAGGATTTATATATTACTTCTTTCTCACACTGCCAAATAAGCTTATAGTACAAATGATCTAACAAATGATCTGTGGAAGTGAGTTTTGCGGCAAGTAGGGTTAAGAGGTCTGATTGTTAGTCAGAAAAAGTTTACATTTTGGTTAGAATGAACTGTGTATTATTTAAAAGAAAAACACAAATGATAAAATTCTATAAAAATGTTATGTGTATTTACAGTTTTTGTTCTAATAAAATAATAATATTTATTATCTAACACAAATATACTTGTAATGTTAATATAAAAATATTATTTTTTTAACAGATAAAATTAATGTAGTGTTTCTTTGGAATTTTTCTGAAGTATAATTACGACCTATTATTTGCCTTTCTTAAAAGTAATAAAAGAATGAATAATGAAATCATAAAGGAACCTGAACCATTTAGTGAAACTGAAAACTGAGCCATTTAATTTTGTAACAATTCCCATTCTTACTTCTAAATGACAGAGGCCTTTTTATTTTACAGGAGGTCAACAATGTACGCGATCTGCTGTATGACTTCCCCTGGTTTCACGTGGGACGGCTCACCTTTCTGGTAACATTTAATGTTACTGCTTATTACATTATTAGATCTCACCAGACCTCACTGTTTCTCACTCATTCCAACAGATTTTGGGTTGATTTATGTGAACTCCATGTGATTTGAACTGTGGTGCTTGAACACCTGCTCTAACATTAAAGCGTTAGTTCACCCAAAAATTGAAAATTCTGTCATTAATTACTCACCCTCATGTCATTCCAAACCCGTAAGGCTTTCGTTTATCTTCAGAACACAAATTAAGATGTTTTTTGACCCTGCATAGACAGCAACGGTACTACCACGTTCAAGGCCCAGAAAAGTAGTAAGGACATTGCTAAAATAGTCCATGTGACGTCAGTGGTTCAACCTTAATTTTATTCTAATAACGTCATAAAATTAAGGTAAAAAATATCTTAATTTGTGTTCTGAAGATGAACGAAGGTCTTACGGGTTTGGAACAACATCAGATTGAGTAATTAATGACATAATTTTCATTTTTTGGTGAACTATCCCTTTAAAAGTTACTTTTTACAAATACAGAGGTTCTGTCTTCTTCTGTCCGCGCAGGGGAAGAAGTTTGAGATCCAGCCGGATGGTTTGCCCTCTGCGAGGAAGCTGGTCTACTACACGGGTTCGGCTTTTCGTTCCCGACATCTTCTGCTGCATTTAAGTTCCTGTCACCGATTGTACCTCAGTTTGCAACCTGCGCTCAAACACCTAAGACAGCTGGAGGAGACAGAGGGTATATGTCCACACAATATTCATCTACAGGCACTTCATGTCCGCTTTTGTAGTATGATTTTGTTTTTATTCTTCTCAGTGGAGTTGGTTTTATTATAGCCCATTAGCATAATGACTTATGGGTGAATCTCACAAAAACCATGTCCAGGTTACATTTCAGATAAAAAATTTAAAGGGGAAATAAGGAAACTATATTTTGTACATAGAATATAATGCCTGTTTTTAGGATCATTAGGAGCATTTTGATATAATGTGACATAATTCACATGCTGTAATGCATCTGGATGTTTTCTCAGTTTTAATAATGTCTTTATTTTCAACTTCATATTATAAAAAAAGGAATTAATTTTTTTAACACTAAATAAAAATTACAGTGTCAAGGAAAAGGAATATAAAAGAATATAAAATATAAAAGAATAAACTAAGAATAACATATTGTTTTATATTCCTTTTCCCTGACAGTTTCTTGATTGCATTTTTTGAAGCTTTTATAAAGCTGCTTTGAAATTATTTGTATTGTGAAGAGCGCTATACAAATAAATGTGACCCTGGACCACAAAACCAGTCGTAAGTAGCACGGGTATATTTGTAGCAATAGCCAGCAATACATTGTATGGGTCAAAATGATCGATTTTTCTTTTATGTCAGAAATCATTAGGATATTAAGTAAGATCATGTTCCATGAAGATATTTTGTAAATTTCCTACCTTAAGTATATCAAAACATAATTTTTGATTAGTAATATGCATTGCTAAGAATTTCATTTGGGTAACTTTAAAATCGATTTTCTTAATATTTTGATTTTTTTGTACCCTCAGATTCCAGATTTTCATAGTCATATCTCGGTCAAATGTTGTCCTATCTTAACAAACCATACATCAATGAAAACCTTATTTATTCGACTTTCAGATTTCAAAATTGACCCTTATGACTGGTTTTGTAGTCCAGGGTCACAAATGTGATTTAAATTGAAAAATAAGGTCACCAGATTTCTGAAATACAACAACAGGGATAATACACTTTTGTAATTTTTTTTGTTTATTTTGGGGTCCTGTACTATTATAGCAATTAATAATTATAATGTTTTGGGTTAAAATGACCCTTAATGGTTTTAGTACAACTATCACACTATGAAAAATAGTAAATTGTAACCATTGCAAATAGCAAATAGTTCAAAACAGTATTATAAAAAAAATTACAAAAGTAAAATAAGTTAGACATTTTATTTTTTGGACACCACAAACCAAAAACAGAGATGTCTGGCCACCATATTGACCACAAGACCTAGATATGTTTAAGTCTTTGTGAGAACCATCATTAGTAGTCACAGAATTGTACATTGTACCATGTCATGCTATTTTTGACACTGATTTTTTTTCCTCTCTCCGGATCCAGAAAAAAAGAGGTACCGTGAATCGTACATCAGTGATGAGCTAGACCTGGATCAGCCGTGCAGTGAGGGCAGTCCCCGTCTGTCTCGACAATCCACCAGCAGCTCCGGCATTGAGGCGGACACCAGGCAAAACAGCGTCTCCGTAGAGATGGTTTCCATGGAGGAGAAGGAAAAGTCTTTCATCTCTGCTGTCAGTCATGGCTCCTCACACACCTCTGGTATCGACACGGGCAGCAAAGCTCGGGCCAGTGAAGATGAGTGGCGGGAAGAAGGTGAGGGTCAAACAATTTCAGTCATAATCAGTATTAAAAAATATGTAACTGTGTTTATAATCAGCATTCTCTATACTCATCTGCCAACTGTAGTCACATTTCATAGACTTCGTTTTGCACGCAATACTTGTGCAGTTGTTTTTCAACAGTATAAAATGTCACGCTCATCAATTTGACATGGTCTGCTGACAGATAGGCATTGTTGGGATTCCTCACATATATAATCCTGGAAAGACATAAATGAAACTGTGGAGGTTGTTCTGAAGTTATTTAGTTTATTTGCTCAGCCAGGTTGACGTGCAAAATGTCACGTTCGCACTGACAGTGAAAGACAAAATCTTTTGTCACGACATGTTCGATTTTTGACAAGGTTAAGCATAGATTAACCCACGATGGGCAGTTTTTTGATAAAATCTAAATGTAGATTTGCAGGATGTGGTGAAGGAGCCTGGCGAGGTCTCTGTGGACGACCCTGTGGATATCTTGCGATTGGCTGAGTTGCTGGAGGGCGTGTCCGTCGACTGTCCACCCATCCAATCAGACACTGAATTTGAAGGTGATGACACATTCAGTTTTAAATCTGATCTACATCATTTGACCTGTTTCTGATTCATTTGTATCCAATTCTTTTTTTTTCATTGTTGCATAACAAAAACAAAGTTACTGAAAGCATGGTAAATGTGTAAATAAAGGAGAAAGCGCATGCTTAACACTATTGGCAAGTGAGTGATTAGTGCAGACTTATTATATATAAAATGTATATAAATATTGATAATGATCATGATGGTTATTATATTATTTTATATTATATTTTATTTAGTGTTGTCAAACAATTAATCGCGATTAATCCAAAATAAAAGTTTTTGTGTACATAATATACATGTGTGTACTGTGTATATTTATTATGTATATATAAATACACACATATACAGTATATATTATGAAAATATTTACATGTATTTACATGTATATATTTTTATTCATATATTCTATATAAATATATTTAAAATATAAACATTTTTCTTATCTATGCATGTGTGTTAGATACACATAATAAATATACACAGTACACACATATATATTATGTACACAAAAACTTTTATTTTGGGTGCGATTAATCGCGATTAATCGTTTGACAGCCCTAATTATAATATAATATATATAATATTATAACTGTCACTTTTTATCAATTTAATGCATTTAATAAAAGTATTAGTTTATTTCCTAAACAGCAGTGTATAAATTGAAAGTAAACAGATTGGACCAAAAATGTGACCCTGGACAACAAAACCAGTCATAAGGGTCAGTTTTTTTGAAGTTGAGATTTATACATCATCTAAAAGCTGAATAAATAAGCTTTCCGTTGATGTGTGGTTTGTTAGGATAGGACAATATTTAATACTGAGATACTGAGATATGAAAATATGAAAATCGCCTTTGAAGTTGTCCAAATGAAGTTCTTAGCAAAGCATATTACTAATTAAAAAATAAGTTTTGATATATTTATGGTAGGAAATTTACTAAATACCTTCATGGAACATGATCTTTACTTAAAATCCTAATGATTTTTGGCATAAAAGAAAAATCAATAATTTTGACCCATACAATGTACTGTTAACTATTGATAAAAATATACCCATGCTACTTATGACTGGTTTTATGGTGCAGGGTCACAAATGAGTGTGTCAAAATCTGTGCATTAGGCATTAAAGCATAAATTCAGGGGTTTTTTTTAACAGTTTTGAAATGCAGTAAATCAATACTTTGCCTGCAGCCTTTGATGAGATTATAAATCTGATCCTGTTTACTATAACGTCTGTTTCCAGGTCTACAGATGAGTGCAGTTACAGGAAATGATCAAATGGACCATTGTGATCCAGACAGCATGAAACAGGTTTGCCATCTCTTTCTTCTTCAATCTTTCCCTTTCCCTTCATCATGTCACTAATTGTTTATCACCCGTTACAGGTTTCAAATCAGAAGGCCCGAAACCCAGCTGACCGCTACAGTCTGAGCCTGGACGACGTGCGACTGTATTCCCCTCCTCTCCCTCTGGGAACGGCATCGGTTCCAGACACCTCCGTCAGCTACACATTCGGGCTCCCGCATTCACCAACCAGCCCGTGTCCAGACGATACTTCATTCTGTGTCCAGCGCTCCACGAACTGCCTATCTCTGGACATGCTGGATGATAATCAGCCGCTGGAGCTTGTCCTTTAAGAAACTGAGAAGACACAGCTTCCTGTTGTCTGAAGAGTTAGGACACATTTTTATCAGGAATTTTTATCAACCAGCACTCAAATGTGTTTCTATGCTGTTCAACAGCAGGACAATATGAACAACAGCGGTTTATTTTACAGGTTATACAATGTAGAATTTTCTAAAGAACTCGTTAATAAGTAATCTTACAAGAAGCAAGGCGTTACTACGCTAACACCGTGTCCTTGATGAAATGACTTGATAAAACTTATCTCTTCCAAGTAAATTCTAACCCGCTGAAACCGCAATAAGCAGCAGGATGCCCCGCCCACAGTGAACTCTCATTGGTCCAGATCCTTTTCTGCATGGCTAAACTGTATATTAAACATCAAAACAAAACATTTTCACATTCTTTTGTGGACAGACAAACTACTTGTTGGTTCACACCTGGTTAGGACATGGTGTAACATGTTATGCTACAAAGTTTGTTTAGGGAAGAAAATTTTGGACCTCGGAAATTCACATGGCTTGAGAATGTCAAACTTGAAGGAACATTCTCTGAATTACTTGACAGAAGCTGCCAGAAAATCCACTGAGAAGACAAAAACATTGTTCTCATGCAATAAAATGCCCTACGTTCTTTTAAACAAAGACTTTTAACTTGGAGTTCCATATAATGTTACATTACTAATGTCAATGCATCAACTTATTCAGCCATGTACAATAGCGCAGCGGTTAATCATATCAAATATGATACAAGAATTCATGTTCACCACCTGTTCTCCGGTTTCAAACAATAATTGTGTATAGACAATACTCTTGTTCCTAAGTTAGCATGTGTGAACCCATGTAAACCTACAATCATGATTGGAACAAGGTTAAAAGGTTAAACCAAAATATTCCATGTACGTTTTCTGAGATCTAACCACTGGTGATATTAATGTAATATCACATAGTTCTTTACGACACAAGTAATGTTGAACTGGAATGAACTTTTATTAGAACAAAGACTCTTTTGCTGTATACAGATCATGTTTGTTTTGTACAGGATACATGGAGCTCTTATGATTTCGATAATTACAAAACACACATCAAGCCCTCAGAGGTTTTGTACATAATGGTGGGTGTAATTTCTTCATCTATGTATTGTAAACACACATCTTATTAAAAGCATGCCCATATATGTGTTCCTTTCAGTGAAAGGAAAAACACGAAGAATGAATAGTATGAATAAACATAGCTGGTGTTTTTAATTACATTGTACAATATGTGTAAGTGTTCTTTATTACATAGAAATACAATAAACTGAAAAAAGCAATTAGCGTAACCGCGGGCTTGACCAAAAAACATGGTTACTATAATTAAACGATGGTAAGCACAAATTAACCATGGTTTTGCTATACTAACTATAGTTTAACCATGATATTTGTTGTAAAACTGGTTATACAAAAAAAACACACATGGTTACAACGCTTTTACTATAATAAAACCATGGTTAATTTTCTTAAGGGGTTTGTATTTATGTGTTTTTCTTGTTTCTTTTTCTTTGTTTTGTTTTAATAACTGTACTGCTTTAGTGGTTTGATGTTTTGTACTGTTTAATAAAAAAAAAAAGAATCAGGAAAAAAAAATCGCGATACGTGCTCCTAACTTCCGATCTGAATCAAAGATTCGCGATAATTCGATAGTGATATTCGGGCTTTGACACAGTGAGTCATTTTGCGATGCAAAGGTTTAACATTAAGAGTTTCGAAAAGCTCCGTTTCATCCATGGCTATACGTTCTTTTCATAAAATCATTAAAAGTGATGTCGAAATTCGAAAATGAAATGCCCTCTTAATCTGTTTTGTTGCTAGTGAATCGCTTGGACTGAATGATCGAAGTCATGAGTATGAATCAATCAGAGCGGTTCCAGCGTAAATGATTCACTCAATTGAATCGGTTTGTCTGTTCCTCCGCTTTTCGCGTCTTTAACCGTCTTTAGACAACACTATCAGTACTTCTACTGGCTTAGCTAGCTAGTTTTATTGCATTAAAAAAGTATAATGTTTATAAATAAAAAAAGCCATATTTCTATTCCAAAGATAACATCCAACACAAATCGAGGAACACATTGAGGTGAGGTAACCATTACTGCTAACTAGTGAAAACGCTCAATTAATATGATGCTGCACCTCAGAATGCATATTAGATGGAAACAATGTGCTTAATGATCGAGTTTGTAGCTTAATTTACTATATTTTAAATAGTCTGACCACTGCAATTTTGTTGGTGGCGGTTGGTGAACGGACTGTTCGTTTGAATCGAATCTTCCTAATAAATGGGTTGAATTAATTCAAAGACCAATCAACCTTAAGGGAATAATTAATCAAAAATATTTAATATTCTGTCATAATGTACTCCAAACCTCATGACTTTCTTTCTTTCGTGGAATATTAAAGATCGTGTGTTTGTCCATACAATGAAAGTCAATGTTAACCAAAACGGTTTGCTTACCAACATTATTCCAGAAAGTTAAAGGTTTGAAACATAAAAGATGACAGAATTTTTATTTGTAGGTCAGCTATCCCTTTAAAAACATACATGAACTCCTTGATTTAAACGATTCATTTATCAGTTCAAACAGTTCGAATCATTAATTCGAATCATTAATCGTCTCTTTCCAACATGGGAGGAGAACGAGTTATAACCGAGGACTTCTGATGAGGAGAAAAGTAAAAACAGCAAAAATGTCTAAAAAAATAACACTTACTATAAATATATTATGTTTTCGGCTTTTTTAAGGAGTCGTTTTATTAAGATTTTAATAACACTAAAGAAAAACATGTCTGTTTAAACAGCATTTTATTAAAACGTACAAATCATTTTAAGTCAAAATATGTAAATAGCGCTTAGTATTAATGTAAATACAGATAATACCGATTTTAATGAGCCTAAATCTGTTCAAAAGAAGAGTGAACCTACATTATTAGTCGCCATGCGCCCTCTGCTGGCAGCCGCGTTTCTCACTCAGCGCATGCGTCAGTTGTAATTGACGTAATATTTCAGGAAGTAGACGCACCGCTTCACACGTGTGTAGCAGGCAAAAGCGTCGAACCGGATTTTAGCTATTTTAAAACTGTATATGTTTTTAACTTAAAAGGGCTGTTAAGAAAATGTCTAATTTTTTGATAGACACCCTTTTATCCCACCATCCCGATCCAGAGGACTTGTTCAATACTTTGTGCTGGCCAAGCACATCACGCCCCGAAATAGAGAAGATTGAAGCTCTAACTGTTTTGATCAAAGAGCTTTACAATAAATCACAAGAAGAGCGCTTTATCTACAAAGTTCAGTCAGTGATATGGAATCAATGCATGCCACTTATGCAAACGATCTCCACTGCAGATGATGGAGGTAAAGATCTGCTCAGTGCTGTCTGTGGACTCTTTGCAGTGTGTGTCAGTACCTGTCAGACCCATGATGTACCTGAGAAGGTAAGTCATGTTCTTCTGCCTGTGCTGATGTCGAGAGATGATGCCAACCATGAAACCAGCAGGTTTGACATGGATGTTGCCATTGAAGTCACCGCAGTGCTGTTATCCAAAATCTCCTATGACAGAGACATCATCTCCAGGACATTGTCCTGCACCCTTTGCTGTGCCAAAGATCTCACTGACTCCATAATATCAAAAATCATAGTCCGGATCTGGTTCACCATACTCAAATCCTGCGATAAAGACACCGAATCAGAGGTCCTACAACAGATATGGGATGATTTACTATCATGGCATCAGAGAGATCAGACAGAATCGGTATCAGCTCGGGTTCTGTTGTGTCTCACTGCTCTCTCTGACCACCTCTACTCATCGGAAACCTCTCAGACCCGGCCGGACCCTAGAAGATCTCAGAGGTTTTTTAAGGCAATTCAGGCTGGATTGACCCACAAGGACAGTGTGACCCGCAAACGGGCTCTTTACCTACTCACCAGGTGTGTTGCACTGGCTGAGATCAAGAAAGAAGATGTGTTTACCAATGAGGAACCTGACACAGGTAAGACAACGTTCAGTATCTCCTATTGTGTGTAAGATGTTTATGATTCTAACGCTGTTTCACACACATCTCCTGGATCTTTGCAGATGAAATCCTGTTTAGATGGACACCAGAAAAAAAGCAGTTACTGAGGGAATTCTGGGAAGATTATGCTCTAGTATTAGAGACTTTGGAGGAAAACCAGGTAAGAATATTTTATTTGTGTTTGAGATTCACAAAACCCCACTGGCTATGTTCAGAATAGCAAACTACCATACTTTGCAATGACAGCTGATATCTATATTCATTTTATGAAAGTTGTCTGCTATATTGTTATAAAAATCTCATTCATTTGAAGAGTTAAATCTTGTTTTTTGGCCATGTGATTACAAGCAACTGCATCAAATTGCATATTTTGCTTAGTTTTGGCTTCTAAATAAAATTGAGGTGTTTTTTTTATCTTAAATATGAGCTCCATATTCTCTTGTATGTGTATGTATATATATATATATGTGTGTGTACATGTATGTGTATATATATATATGTATGTATGTATATAGTAGTCAACATTTGAAGTGGATCAAAACCTTTTATCAAAGTTGTCCTAAAACCAAAAACAATACCCATTCTTGTCCAAGGACAATTTTGATGATCTTTTTTGATCC